>PVJO010007219.1:0-83294 GCA_004026905.1 Hystrix cristata | reverse complement strand
TGAGAGCGGGAATAAATGAGTGATTGTTGGAGGCATTCATAGAGTGAGGTAGAGGGAAGAAATGTGTGGTGGACACAGAGGGGAGCAGGTTGTTCTAGGGAAGAAGCAATGGGCTTTCATGGCCTGGGGCTTTGCATCAGCCTCTCCCTGTGTGCTAAAAAATGTGCCCTTGGTCTAAATGTCAACTCAACATTTTGGCTCACAGGTACTAATGACTTGGTTGTAGCATCTAGTATCCTTTCAGTTCATGGAGAGTTGGTCTTTTCCTTATATGTAAACCATCACCAACAGCGATAATCTGCCCATTTAATGAATACCTGTGTTTCTTTTGCACCGTTCTTTCTGCACCGTTCTTTTGCATCATAACTCAGTCAAGTAAGAAATGAGATTTCCTTATTCTAATGGATAAAGAAAAATTCAGTAACTTGCAGTTCACAGAGGTAAATTTAGAACTCTGATTTTAAACTTACTCTTTCTCAGGGCCCACATCTTCTCTCCCAGAAACACGGATGTGTGTGCTTCCTGCTATCTTACGTCAGAAATTGATTCCAAACACCATGGAAGTCAGGAACACCATCTTCTCTATATGAAGCTAAGCTCTAAGGTGGGTCATTCATCAACAATTAGCCTAGGCTTCTTGCAGAAACAGGCCTCTGGAGCTTGGTTTCTGAGCACAGCTGATTTCCTGAAACTGACAGATGCTCTGACTTGTGTTAGAATTGGCAGTTCTGGTTATTTTCCAATAATAATAAAATAAGGAAAAATTTCAAAGTGCTTCTTATTAGTTATTAGGCATCCACATTTAATGTATTCTTCCTGCTTAATTTGGGCGCTGCAACTTCTAGCTTGTCTGTGGTCTCAGGCACCCTTTGGGTAATGGGTTCACAGAGTCACTGGGAGAGGGATAACTTAGTAGTCTGCAGTTAACACAGAATACCTGCTTTCTCACAGGCCTACTGCATGCTCCATCTATCTTAATTAAGGTAAAATAAATCCATATATATGGTGGCACTTCATGTTGAGATCATTTATGTCCAACTTCAGCTAATCGGAAGATGAGGAACAATTGTCAGCCAGAAGGACCTTTGTGCAGCCCAAAGAAATGTTGGAAAATTTGTATATGATATGGAGAGTCTGTTCTTCTTGGTCTGTTTACTATTGTTTAAAAATATCTCCAAAAGCTTCGACTGTCTGGTTTCTCAGCCTGCATACTGTTGAAGTAGCAGATTAAAAGGTGTGGGGATTCTCTGGAGGCCGCCACACTGAAAAGAGCGAGAAATAGAAAATGGAACCAGTGATTACAGGAACTTCCAAAACTGGGTCAGCAAGTCCCATTTAACAGGAAGGCACCTAGAAACCTGATTATCACAGAGCAAACTCAAAGTGCCTTTTGAGGAATAAATATATAGGCGTGGATATTTGTATTGAAGTTTTGTCAAAAACTTAATTTTATGAGCCTGTGTTTCAGAAGGAAAAGACAGTGCATAGTTCCCTTTAAAGCTACATCTCTGTTGAAGATTTAACAAAAAGATCCCTTTTTAAAATTTGTATTTAAAAATATAAACTAGACTTCTGCTTCTGGGAAGATGTTAGGTGCACTTTTCCATATGTTCCTCAGATACTACTGAAACTCTTGCATTTTATTTATGAAAAAACACAGGAAGGGCCTGAAAAGAGAGAAGGCAGGCAAGCTCAGGGCTCAGGCCTTGAGGAACGAGTGAGGTCCTTGGGTTTTCTTCTTGCCTCGTATCTCTGATTCAGAGCAGAAGCAGTTGATGACAAAGAACAGCTAAGGGGTACACATGGTAAAGACCCAGCAAAAGCTCGCTTTCTGTATTCTGAGGGACAGAAAAAGAGCAGATTAGCAAGACAGAGAACCTAGATGACCACCACACTGCTCCATCCAAACACCAGAGAAAAAATTGCACCCACCTTCCACTCATGCCAGTAAGAATCAGGTGGGGAGCCTAGACTGTAATAAGGCTGTAGTGTAATGCGGTTGTATTTCAGCTGCCTCCTGCCAGGGTGGTGTTGGAGGAGGGGACCTGGACTTCCACCTGGCAGTGGCAATGGGTCCCAGTCCTCCCAAATGTGGTGGTGTCGGAGGAAGCCTGTGTGGGGTCAGAACTTTCTCCGTACCCAGTGATAATGACGCAAACGCCCTTCCCATGTCTCAGTGGAGGCCACCTGGGCAGCCTGAATTTGCAGCCGTACCTGTCAGCAAGGAAAAGTTCCTTCTCCCACTCAAGTTTCCTCTGCCAGAGCACTGTTAGAGGTTTAACACGTTCACAACAGGGCTGTAATTTGTGTATCTTCCTGCCGGGTGGCTCTGAACCACCAGTGGTGCATGCACGACTATTCCATCGGGTGGCGTGGGGCAGTCATACACGTACCTTCAGTGGTTCAAACCAGCAGGAACATGTTAAATAAGAACCAACTTCTTACAATACAGTAACATAGTATGCAAAATGTCCAGGCTTCACTGAAGAAGTATTTCTCATACTAAGACCTAGAAAAATCTCAAACTAAATGAAAAACCCACACAATTGATGCCAATCTATGTTAATATCATCTGACAATGATTTTAAAGGAGCATCATAGAAAAACACTTCAAGAACACATGAAGATATTAAAGAAATGCAAATCAAAACCACAATGAAATAAGGCTTCCTTAGCACCCACTAGGATGACTTCACACCTACTAGGATAAGGCTTCAAATCCACTAGAATGACAATAAAAAAGAGACAGTAAGAATGTTAATAAGAATGTGGAGGAACGAGAATCCCTTGTACATTGTGGCGGATGTAAAATGGTGTATCCACTTTGAAAACCAGTGTGGCCATTTCTCAAAACTAAATACAGCTACTACATGATTCTACTCTTAGGAACGAAAGCACAAATTGTGCAAAAACTTGACCCAGATATTCATAGCATTGTCCACAGTGTTCATAACATGTTCATAGCATTGTGGAAGAGAAGAAACAAAACAAGTATGCATCATTGATGAACGCGTAAACAAAATATCACATACCCATGTCATGGAACATTGTCCTAGTCAGAAAAGAATGAAGTACTTATCCATGGTCTAACACAGGTGAACTTTGAAAACATTACATTAAGTAAGAGAAACCAGACACGGAATGTCATATAGCGTATGATTCCATTTATATGAAGTGACTAAAATAGGCAAATCCAGAGACAGAAAGTAGATGAATGGTTGAAGGACTAGGGAGAGAGGGGAATGAAGAGTGAGTGCTGATGGTTATGGCGTTTGTGTTACAGATGTTCTGGAACAGATGTTACAGATGTTCTGGATGTTACAGATGTTCTGGAACAGATGTTACAGATGTTCTGGATGTTACAGATGTTCTGGATGTTACAGATGTTCTGGAGTTAGGTAGTGATTAGAGAGCTGCATGACTTTGTGTATGTTCTAAACCACTGAATTGTACACCTCAAAAGAGTAAATATTATGGTATACAACTTATATCTCAAATACATTCAGTGTTGGAAAGAGAAATTACAAATGTGTTTAAAGTGAATAAAATAAGTCTCAACAAAGAAATAGAGGATATAAAGAAGAACCAAGTGGAAATTTTAGAACTGAAAAATACAACTAAAATTTGAAAAAAAAAAAAAGCTCAGTGGATGTGCTCAATGTAAGAATAAGGGGGACAGAGGAGAGAATCAGTGAATTGGAAGATATAAGAATAAAAATTTTCCAATCTCAACAACAACAGAGAGGAAATAAAAGAATTAACTAGTACCAGGCACCTGTGGGTAGCATTCCTGTCACCAAAGCCTGGAGAAAGAGGACATGCAGAAGGCTTCCTAAATTTGGCAGAAGTACAGGTTTACTGATTCAAGAAGCAGAGCAAATGCCAAAGAGGATAATCACAAAGAAACCCACACCAGGACGTACCCTACTCAAACTTCTGAAAACGAAAGACAAGGGAAAAGTCCTGTGTGTTGCATTAGAAAATGACACCTTGTCTAAAGAGGAAGAACAAGTAGAAGGACATCGAATTTCTCATTAGGAATTGTGGAAGCCAAAAGGCAGTGAAACGTAGACGCATTATATTTTACTCCATTATAATTACTTCTGTCAACTGCCCCTTCCCATTCTGCTAAAACTTTAAATTATAAAACCTATGACTATAAAAATAAAATTTCATTATTGCTAAATTGGCAAATAGGATAACATGCAAATAGGATAACATGCAAATTGCCCATAATCCTACCACTCAGAAAAGCATTGTTAACTCTTTGGTGTTTATATCCAGTCTTTCTGTCATACAATTTTCAAAATTGGGATCATCTCAGATGTTTTGTTGTGCTGTATTATATAACTTTTTAATTAACTTTGTATGATAAGAGCTGATCTACTGTCTTAGTTTTCAGGAACATGATTTTTAATGGCTGCATAACATTCCATATTATGGGGATAAATTATTTATGTTTGATCATTTTGGTGGTTTGCAAATTTTTGTTATTTTTAAAAAATTTTTTGTGCATATTTAAGTTATACAGCATGATGTTATAGGACAGATAGTAAAAGAGTTACTATACTGAAACAAATTGATATACCTATTTCATGTAGCTACCCATTTCTTTTTGTTTTCATAGCAAGAACAGCTAAAAGCTACTCATTTATTATGAATCTCATATACAGTACAGTTTCGTTCCCTATAATCCTCATCCTCATGTTGTACAGTAGATCATTAGACTTGTTCATCCTATGTATACTTTGTATATTCTCACCTATGTCTCCTCTTTCTTTCCCCCCATAATAACTACTATTTTGTTCTCTATCTCTGTATATATAATTTGAATTTTTAAGATTACACATATCAGTGAGATTATGCGATTTTTTTTTTCTGCATGTATCTTGTTTCACTTGACATAATGTCCTCTAGGGCCATCCAAGATTTTGTTCTTTGGGGGCCTGGATAATATTCTATTACATATACGTACCTAAGTTTCTTTAACTGTTCATGCATTGACACTTGGGTTGTTTACATATTTGGGCTACTGTGAATAATATAATGTTATACAAGGTGGTAGTTTCATTTGCTAGACCATACAGTAGTTCTAATTTTAATTTCTTTAGAAACTGCCATACTGTTTTCCACAATGGCTGTACCAATCCACATTCCTACCAACACTATGTAGGAGTTCTTCTTTCTCTACTACCTCACCAATGTTTGTTGGCTTTTGAATTTTGGTAATAGCAATCCTAATGGGTGTGAGGTAGTATCTTATAGTTGTTTTCATTTGCATTTACCCGATGCTTAATGATTTTGAACACCTTTTCATGTACCTGTCTGTCATTTTTATTTCATCTTTAGAGAAATGTCATTTTTGTTATTTTAAATAACACTCCCATGTGCATCACTGGATATAAATCTTTGCATCTTGAACTGTTTTCCTAGGATGGGGTCTTAGCAGTAGAATTCTTAGACTAAAGTGAATAAATATTTTTGATATATTTTGACAAAGTGCTGTACTATCTTATATGATGAGAAAATATGTGTGTGCATGTTTGTATATATATGTATAAAATATGTATATCTTTTATAAGACATAAAAATATGAAATTAAAAATATATATAGAATGAAATAAAATCTTATAGAAAGATAAAAATATAAGATATTATTATAAAAATGTCAAATGCACTCTTCTACCAATCAAGTAAAAAATCTCAACATGCTCTCTCTCTACATTCTCCCCTCCCCTCACCAGCTGTGGTCCTGGCTCCACTATTTCTCATGTTGCAATTTTCTGGGGCATAGATTTAGAATGTCCCTCATAATTTTTAAATAAAATAATTACTTAGATTTAAATATGAGCTTTTTGGTATGTTGCTGTTCTAGAATTAAAATCTTCCTCTTGCACCACTCCTTGGTTTATTTATCCTTAGGCTATATCTCTAGCATAGCTTTAAGAGTCACAGATCAAAAAAAAAAAAAGAGTCAAAAATCACTCTGAAGAATGGGTGTAAATGAAACTTTTTTCCTTTGAAAGGAAGCAAACAAACAAACAATCTAGTTTTGTGTTTCTAGCCAGTATATACCCATTGACCACACAACTCCTGAAACTCTGATGGTATTTTAGCTAACATTTCTCTTTCTCCTTTTGTCTCAGTCTTACATTTATGGGGAATTTGTAGAATAGATCCAAGCTTGCTGGACTTGTTAAACCAAGACTGGGGAAGAGTGTTATGTTTGAGGGAGGGGCAAAGCCTTCTCTGCCAGGACTTCCCTGTGCTGCTCAGAGGTGTTGGATTTGAAGCTCCAGGGGAACCTCTGTGGCCCTGTGAATGCTGGCTGTCTGCCCTGCACCCCAGTGGCGCTGGTCAGTGTCACTCCAGGGGCTGGCAGACTGAGCTTGCGAGTGAAACACCCTGAGGATTCCTACGGGTCCTTCTGATATGAACAGTTTTGTAATATAAACTAAATATCCATTTTACACCAAATGCCTAGTCCCTTTCTTTGGGAGTGAAAAAAATGTTGTGTTTCAACAAAGCATAATTATGTGTTCATATATATGTACATAGAGATGGATGTGTACATGCACATGTACATTTGCGTAATGCTTATGTATGGGTCTGTATTACAGTAAGTTTCTATGTGTGTGAATTATTCTTTCCTACACAACAAAACCTCCTTCCTTGGCCCCACTTCCTCCATCCAGTTTTGTAGTTCTGTTTGTAGGGAAACTCTGAGAGATGTCTGTGGAGATCGTTCCACCCTCTCATCCTCTGTAACCTCTCTCCATCAGTTTCTAATTAGCTCCCTTTCCATCATGCACCAAGGATTGTTTCTTCCAGAATCCTCAGTAACTTCCGTTCAGCAACTCCAGTGGTCACTTGAGTCATTATCTTTCTTCACCTTTTGGGAGGTGTCTGTCTTTCTTCACTTCTGTCTTCCATGTAACTTGATTTTCGTGAGGCGCTCTCCGAGGAGAGCCAGGGTGGACCCTGCAGTCCAGGGCCCCTTTTGTTGGTTGAGCAGATCCCGGGGGGGTGTTGTCTTGACCTTGCTTCAGCCACAGTGTTGGCAGTGCCCGCATCTTGGAGGAGGTACTGGCATTAGAAAGGGCAGTGACTGCAGCCGTGGTTATGGGATTGTAACTGACCTGGTGATCACCAAGCCTGTTAGGACTTTGGGGGCCTCAAGTGAACCGTGTCTGTGTTCCAGTCTCTCTGAGTTTTAGTTCTGTGCAGGAAGCTTTTCTGTGTTTTTAACACCCGAGTCTTAGCCCCAATGTCCTAGACCCCATACTTTGTAGTAGCGGCTGGCCTTTCTTGATTTTACGTGTCAGAACAGAATGACTGTATTCCCAGGCTCGGCCCTGCTTCATCTTGGCATAGTCTCATGCTGTGCATGTATATATGAGAGTTCCATATGTTCTCAGTTTCGATGTGGCTCCCGTTTTAGAAACAAGTGCTTTGTGTGTGATTGCTCCCTTTAGCTGACGAGCAGCGCAGTAATTGCAGTCACCCTCTGACATATGTGTGACACTTTCTATTTTAGAAACAAAACGGGAAGCGCCTCTTGTTTTAACCCACGCCTTCGTAATGAGATTTGTGCGGGTGGTTGTGATTTATTATTTCCACTTTTCTAGCTCTTCCTGCCAGTGTACATTTCTTTATAATTTACAACATTCTTTCAATAAACTTAATTTTATTTGGTGCTTCTGGAGGGAAGCAGGAGTGGTAGGAGGTGCCCCCATTCAGTGCACAGGGAAACTGAGGCATGGTCCCTCAGTCCCTTGTTACACATCAATGTTTGTCCTAGTTGTCCTAAATGAGTCTCAGGATTTGGACTTTAAAGTAGAGTTTCTCGCATTTTCCATCCCTGCCTGCTTGTCTCAAGTGTTCAGTGATTCCTATCTGAAGTATGGAATGGGCTATATAACATTGGTTTTGAAATAGAATGATCTGAAAGCCTCTGTTTCTAGAATTCATAAATATGTGCCTGAATGATTGGTTGTATTAGGGATTTTAAGAGAAGCAGAACCAATAGAATGTGAATATACATTTTATAGGTAGGCAGATAGACAGATTTGTGTTTTGGACTTTGTTCATGCAACTGGGAACTGGTAAGTCTGGAAGCTACAGGGCAGGCCAGCAAGATGGTGACTGGTAGAAGAGTTTGTATTGCAGTTGGAGCATGAAGGCCATCTTCAGACAGCTTTTTTTTTTCTTTTCCTGGGAACCTCAGTTTTTCTTTCTTAAGGCCATCAACTGCTTAGATATGGTCCACACACATTATGGACTGTAATCTGCTTTTTTCAAGCTATATCTATGTATATGCTAATCACGTCTAAAAGTACCTTTGCAGCAGTGTCTAGACTGGCTCACCACATCATTAGGCACTATGGCCTCATCACATAGATGCCTAAAACTAACTCTCACATTGGTTCACTAGGCAGTGCTTAACGGTGGCATCTTTACAAAGAGATTTCTAGCATCTAGTAAAAATGAAATGTTTATATTTCTCCTATTTATAACCAGATAATAATGAAATAAAATACAGTAATAATGAAGCCAGAGCCTTTCCTTGTGTTGTTATTTTTATGATGCCCTCTAAGTAGTACCTAAAGAAATGACCTCTTCTTTTTTGTACTAGTACCAAAATAGAAAAGATGATCAATTCCTAGAAAATTCTATAGCTGTTCTGAAGAAATTTTAGTTGTCAAAACATTTTAGAGACTTGCTTAAAGACATTCAATTTATTTGCCCTTCTTTGATTTGGAAATGCTTAAATTTTAAGTTCTTAGATAATTTTGTATTAAAGTTTAATTAGCACTTGGTTCAAGAGCTTATTTTCCTCTTTTGAACATTTAAAAAAATTATTTTATTAGTACATGTTTGCAGTTCATGCAGTTTACAGTCATTTTGGGGAGTAGTTACAGGTACATATTACAGCTTTTTTTTTTTCCTAATCTCCTTCCTCTTCTCTCTGCCAACACCCACCTCATCTGATTCCCCATCATCTTTTACATATTTATTGATATTATTTGTTTTAGCTCATTTTATGGTATATGTTCACATTGATTGGAGTTACTAGGATCCTGTATGTGGCACATCTTTATTCCTCACACTTCCCCTTCTCCTCCTTACGCCTCATCTTTGTTTCCTTGGACCACTTCCCTATTGGACGAAATCTGTCCCCTTGTCCATTTCTATCCATTCTTTATGATTTTCTTTGCTTGTGCTTTACCTCACTCAAATGATAGATACCATGTGCTATTTAAGCATGTGTGTCTCATTTATTTCGCTCATGATTGTATTTTCCAGATGCATCCACTTTCCTACAAATGCCTCAAATTTGTCATTCTTTATAGCAGAGTAGTATTCCATTATATATAGATGACACAGTTTGTTTAACCAATCATCTGTTGATAAGTATACAGACTGCTACCAGGATTTGATTATTACGAATTGTGCTGCTATAAATATTGGTGTGCATGTTTTGCTGTAGTATGATGACTTAAGCTCTTTGGGGAAGATACCTAGCAGAGGAATAGCTGGGTCATGTGGAATTTCTGATTTCAGTTCTTTGAGAAATCTCCATACTGATTTCCATAGTGGTTGTACTAGTTTGCATTCCCACTGGCAATGTAGGGGGGTTCCTTTTTCACCAAAGCCATACCAGTGTTTGTTATTGTTTGATTTCCTAGTGATTGGCATTCTTTCTGAAGTTAGATAGAATTTTAACATTGTTTTAATTTGCATTTCTCTAATGGCCAGAAGGTGTTGAACATTTTTCATATATTTGTTAACCAATTGTATTTCTTCCTCTGTGAAGTGTCTGTTCATTTCTCTAGCCCATTTCTTGACTGAGATTTTAATTTTAGGTGACTTAATTTTTTGAGTTCTTTGTATATTCTAGATATTAGTCCTCTCTTTGAGGAGTAACCAACAAAATTTTTTCCCATTCTTTAGGTTTTCTCTTCACTCTACTGATTGATTCTTTTGCCTTACAGAAGCTTTTTAGTCTGCTATAATCCCATTTGTTGATTCTTGCTATTTCTTGTACAATTGAGGTTCTGTTTAGAAAATCCTTTCCTACCCCATGTCTTCGAGTGTTTTACCTATTTTATTTTTCAGAGGGTTTAGTGTTTATGTTTTAATGTTTAGATCTTTGATCCAATTTGATTTTCTACAAACAGATAACCAGTTTTCCCAACATCACCTATTGAACAAGCTATCTTTCCTCCAGCATATGCTTTTGAACCCTTTGTTGAAGATCAAATAGTTGAATATATCTGGGGATGTTTCTGTATCCTCTGTTTTCTTCCACTGATCCATGTGTCTGTTTTTGTGCCAGTACCATGCTGTTTTTATTACTGTTGCTTTGTAGTATACAAATTGCAATGCCACCCATTGCTTTTATTGCTCAAAATTAGTTTTGCTATTTGGGATATCTTCTGGTTCCATATGAATTTTAGGATTGTTTTTTCTAGATCTGTAAAGTATGCTGTTGGTATTTTGATTGAAATGGCATTGAATCTGTGTAAAGATTTAAGAATTATGGCCATTTTGGCAATATTTGTTCTGCTTATCCAGGAGTAAGGGACATCTTTTCATTTTCTGATGTCTTCTTAAATCTCCTTCTTCAGAGTACTATAGTTTTCTTTGTAGAGCTTTTTCACTTTCTTAGATTAATTTGTAGGTATTTCATTTTTCTTGAAGCAACTGAATGGTGTTGTTTTCAGAATTTCTTTCTCCTCCTGTTCATTGTTGGTATACACACATGCTAATGATTTTTGTGTGTTGATCTTGTATCCTGCTACTTTGCTGAAATTGGTTATTAATTCTAAGAGTTTTCTGATGGAATTCTTTGGGTCTTCTATGTAGAGTTTCATGTCATCTGCAAATAATGATAATTTGAATTCTTCCTTTCCTGTGCATGTTCCATTTATTTCTTTCTCTTGCCTAATTGCTCTGGCAAATGTTTCAAGTACTATGTTGAATAACAAAGGTGATAGCGAACATGCCCGTCTTGTTCCTGATTTCAGGGGGAATGCTTTTAGTTTTTCCGTATTTATTATGATGGCTATTGATTTGTCATAAATAGCCTTTATTATATTCATGTATGGTCCTTCTATGCCTGTTTTCTTCAGGGTTTTTATCATGAAGGGGTGTTGAATTTTGCTGAAAGCTTTTCCTGCATCTATTGATATGATCATGTGGTTTTTGACCTTGCTCCTGTTCATGTGGTGTTGCATACATATGTTGAACCATCCTTGCTTCTCTGGGATGTAAACCTACTTGATCATGATGCATCATCTTTTCAGTAAAGTGTTGCATTCTATTTGCTAATATCTTGTTGAGGATTTTTGCATCTATGTTCATTAAAGAGATTGGCCTATAGTTCTCTTTTTCAGTCGGGTCTTCATCTGGCTTTGGGATCAGGGTGATAGTGGCTTCCATATATGAATTTGGGAGTGGTCCATCCCTTTTAATATCTTTGAAGAGCTTGAAGAGTATTGGTGATATAACCTCCTTAAAGGTTTTGTGGAATTCAGCCAGGAGTCCATCAGGTCCTGGGTTTTTTTTAATTGGTACTGAATTACAGAGTCAATTTTGTTGCTTATTATTGGGCTATATAAGCATATTTATGGGTTGGTTTTGGTTAGTTGGGTTAGTTTTGGTAGTTTGTGTGTGTCTAGAAATCTCTTTCTTCAAAATTGGCTAATTTGTTGGAATATGATTTTTCAAAGCAGTTACTATCCTCTAGATTTCAACAGTATCTGTTGTGGTTTCACTTTTGCCATTTCTAATTGCATCGATATAAGTATTTTCTCTCTTTCTCTTGATGAGTCCTTCTAAGGGCTTGTCTATTTTATTTATTCTTTTGAAGAACCAGCTCTTTGATTTGTTGATTTTTTTAGCAGTTTTTTTAGTTGCAAAGTCATTGATTTCTGCTCTCATCTTTATAATTTCCCTCCTTAATTTTGATTTGGGGTTGGTTTGTTATTTCTCAAGTACTTTAAGATTTCTCATAAGGTTATTTATTTGGGCCTGCTCTGATTTCCTAATGTGAGCATTGATTGCAATGAATTTTCCTCTTGTAACTGCTTTCATAGTGTCCCAGAAGTTTTGTTGAATTGTACAGTCATTGTCATCAATTTCCAGAAATTTTTTAATTTCTTCCTTGTTTTCTTGTGTGACCCATTGTTTGTTTATGAGTATATTGTTAATTTTACAATGGGTTTGCCTTTTCCAAAATTTCTTCTGTTGGTCGATTTCTACTTTAATTGCACAGTAGTTGGATAGTATGCATAGGGTGATTTTAATTCTTTTGTATTTACTTAAGCAGGCTTTGTGGATTAGTATGTGATCTGTTTTGGAAAAAGTACCATGTGCTGCTGAAAAGAATGTATATTCTATTTTGTAGGGGGTGGAATACTCTCTATATATCTATTAAGTCCATATGTTCAAGACTGTGCTTCAGCTGTGAAATTTCTTTATCATTGTTGTTGTTGTTGTTGTTATTTAGTTGATCTGTTTGTGAAAGTGGGGTGTTACAGTCCCCTGCTATGATTGTGTAAATGTTTATTTGATCTTTTAATTTCAGCAGGTTTTGTTTTATGAAGACAGGTACTCCAGTATTTGGTGCATATATGTTTATCAATGTTGTTTCTTTTTGTTGGATTGTTTCTTTAACTAGTACGTAATGACCTTCTTTGTCTCTTTGAATTTGTTTTAACTTAAGGTTTACCATGTCTGATATAGAATTGCTTGTTTTTGGGGTCCTGGTGTGTGGAATGTTGTTTTTTAGCCTTTAATTTTTAATCTGTGAACATATTTTTTTTTAGTGTAATAGAAGACATTTTATTTTGAAAAAAAGATGGAAGAGAAAGAAGATAGACAGCTACCATGAATTGGTCACAGGTTTCATAGGTGAAAGCCCATGAGCATTTATCCCTGGCTCCTTTTACTGGGGACTAGTGTCTTTCCCATCCCCACTGTGGGCACTTGTTCAATATCTGATCTGTTATCTGTGACTGTCTTTGATCCTAACCTGGGCCTTCTGGCCATTTGGTTTCTTCCTGTTTCTTTGTGATGAATGAGTGAAGGGGGAGGGCCTACTGGGAAGGCAGCTTACTTGATGATTAAGTACAGGGGACATGTGTGTATGTGTGTATCTGGCATAATATTGTAGAACATACATATGTGTATATGTGTAGGGGTGAGTGTGTCTTATATATTAAATGAGAGTCTGTACCCAATTCAAAAACGGGCATCTGAAATGAATAGACACCTCTCAGATGAAGAAATACACATCGGGAACAAATATATGAAAAACTGTTCAACATCACTGGTCATTCAAGAGATGCAAATTGAAACAACACTAAGATTTCATCTCACTCCAGAAAGAGTGGCTATCATCAAGAAATCAACCAATAACAAATGCTGGTGGGGATGTGGGGAAAAAGGAACCCTCTTCCACTGTTGGTGGGAATGTTGGCTGATCCAACCATTGTGAAAATCAGTGTGGAGATTCCTCAAAAAACTACAACTAGAGGTTCTGTTTGACCCAGCTATTCCTCTGCTTGGTATCATCCCAGTAGAATTAAAACCATCTTACCACAGTGATGTATGTACAACCATGTTTATAGCAACACAATTTGTGATAGCTAAGTCTTAGAAGCAACCCAAATGCCCAACAACTAATGAATGGCTAAAGAAGATGTGGTTTTTCTATACAATGGAGTGTTACTCTGCCATAAAAAAGGATAAACTTGAGATATTTATAGGTAAATGGATGTACCTTGAGAACATGCTCTTAAGTGAAATAAATAAAACACTCATGAGTACATATCAAATTCTTTCTCTGGTATGAGAAACCATAAGCATAAATAAGGGCAAAAATTATAATAGATACTAAGTAAATGAAAGATCATATTCAATAGGGAGGAGCATTAGAAAGGCAGCAAGGGGAAAAGAAAGAAAGGATAATGAAAAGAAAGGGAAAAAAGGGAAAATGTAAATAAAGCTACTGTAAATAGGGAAGGGAGGGGGAGTGGAAGGGAGGGGGAGTGGAAGGGGGGGTGGGGAAGAAGAGGGGGAACCAAGATGTATCATGTACAGGTACAAATTAACTACGATGAATGTGATCACTGTGTATACAAGTACCAGTACATGTTCTTGGAAATAAAATAAATGAATCTGTAGGTGGCTGTCTCTTGTCACCCTTATATCCTGTCAATTAGGTGAGGAAGAGCTGATCTTCCTGGTAATTGTGTTGCCTGGTACCTTTCCCTGGTCTAGCATAGCCTTTCCTTCTTATGAATATCTTTTTAGATCAGATTAGTTTCTTGACTATGACAGATTGTTTGACTCTGTTTTTTAATCTGGTCTGCCAGTCTGTATCTTTTGATTGGAGAGTTGAGGCTGTTAACACTGAGAGATAGTACTGAGATATGTTGGTTATTTAGTATCATTGCCTTCTTTATCTCTTGCTTAATCATTTCTTTTACTTTTCCTGATGTTTTGTGTTATTTATTCACTGACTTCACTAGTTTCCTCTGTGTTTTTAGATGTGTCCAATATTCTATTGAGAATATGCTTCAGTATTTTCTTTAGAGCTGATTTAGCACTTGTATGTATCTTCTGAGCTGGTCTTTTTCATGGAAATACCTTATTTCTCTGTCTATTTTGAAGGATAACTTTGCTGGGTAGGTTAATCTGGGTTGGAAGTTATTTGGTCTTAGGGCTTGAAATGTTTCTTTCCAACTTCTTCTGGCCTTCAGGGTTTGTGTTGAGAAGTCTGCTGTGATTCTAGTTGGTTTACCTTTATATGTGATTCCCCCCACCCCGGCTGGCTTTAAGATTCTTTCTTTCTTTTTTTTTTTTTTGCTGGATATCTGTGAATTTAAATATGCCTTGGTGAACTTTTTTTCTCATCATAGTTGCTTGGAATTCTGTAGGCATTGCTTCCTTGTATTTTAAAGATTTTTCTTATATTTGGGAAGTGTTCTTCCATAATTTCTGTAAGCCTGTTGGCAAATCCATCTGTGCAGTTTTCTAGATTTTCTTTTACTCTGATTAGTCTTACATTGTTCTTCTTGTCATCATGTAGTAGCTGCTGGATAATCTTCTCTTGTGTTCTTATTTTCTTTTTGGCCCCTTTGAGCTCTTTATTGTAGTTAATTATTTTGCCCTCAGTATCAGACACTGTCTTCACATTGGTCGTTTCTGGAATGTATGTATTCTATCCTGCTTTTTATTTCCGATATTTCTGTCTGACATCCTTTTGAAGGTTCCATATCTTTGTTGAATCTGTCATTCAAATTTTGGACTGTTTTGCTTAGCTCATCCAGGTTTTTACTTGTTTCCCTGTGGGCATATTGAGTGTAATTGCTACAAACTTTTGATTTATTTCCTCTTTGAACTCATCTATTTTCTTCATCCCCTCTATGAACTTTTCATAGATTTATTCTATCTGGTATTTGTTGTCTTCTCCTTTAGTAATCCCTTGCTCTGTCTTGGGGGAATTAGGAGGGTTAGGACATATTCTATTTCCTTGTTTCCCCATTCTTCTGCTTGTATCTGTATTTATTTGTATATCACTTTAGCTGTCTTTTTTTCTCCTCCCCCTTTTTGGGAGGGAGTTATTGCAGGTTAGGGACTAGAGAAGTGAGGAGGGCATGCGATTGTATGGAGAGTTTTGGTAGGATGTTGTCTTTCCATGAATAACTTTCAGCTTTGTATGTCCAGTTCTAGTATTTACTCCTCTGTTATGTACTTTAAGTGGTTTTGATTCCGTCCCTATGTTTTGCCACAAGAATGGCTTCAGTTTATAACTGCATCCACAGAATCAATCTTACAACCTTCCTATATGACAGTCCTTGCAGTTCCCCTCCCCCTTCGTCTGTTCTCTAGATGAGGAGAGAACCCAGACACCTATTAAATCAGAGTCAATGAAAGCACAAATATACAAGAGTAACTGCCTAATATACACATGAAATCATTAAAGAACATAACCCCACGTTACTAAATAACTCAAGAAACATACAAAAACTTAAACCAATAAGATGTCTGATGAGAATGCAGATTAGAATGAGCCACCAGATATGTAATTCCCAAGTGTCTTTTTTGCCAGATAGTCTGAGTATTTACACCCCAGTTACTCCTGTGATCCCTGCACTGAAAAACTGGAGTTGACTCTGACTCAGGACCTCTTTCTGCTAGGTTGCAGGCATTTTGCAGTTTGATCCAGTCTGAGTTCTTAAGTTAGGAACTGTTGATGAGTGTGATGGTGGATTCGGCAGACAAGTTCATTGGCATTAAACTGTCCACTGAGTCAGGATTATACAATTAATTCAGCTACAGTGGTAACAGGCTAATTATTTCAGTGCTGTCTATGAGGGGCTAGTTGAGAAATAACATCCTCTAAGCCCCTGTTTTCTGTCTCCCTTTAGCAAAGCTAACACGGTGCCATTGTGAGCCTCCAGTCTTGTGTAACTCAGGCTGAATCTGGTGCCTGATTGCAGGTCCTGGGTCTGTGATCACCAGTCCCTACCTTTTGATGAGACTCACCCCAATCTGCTCTCCAACTGCCAATAGTCTCCAGTGATTATCTTTCCCTCAGCTGCTCTTGGACCTTGGCAGTATGAAGCCACCAGGAGCTGCTCTGGGATTGAAGTTCAAACTCCCAGCTCTTTTGCACAATGTCTTCCCGACCCATGCTCATACTGTGGGGCTGTGACCTGGGGCCCTTGTAATGCAGAGACTCACCACCTGTTACCATTGGAGGCTTGCTCAGGAATCAGACACTCATGTTCTTTCTACTGTCTCCACTTCCAGACTTTAGACAGCTTGTCCTGGAGAAGCCAAGCTGTTGGAACTCACTGCTCTGCCATCTTGCCCTCTGTCCTCTCTGTTTCTTGATGATATTCTCTGAGTCTCTCCAGCGTGGCTCTTCCTCTACTCAGCTGTGTTGAATCTTCCAGCTCATTCCTTCTCAGTGGATCTTTCCTCAGCTTCTTTGATGTGACTCTTCCTCTAGTCAACCATGTTGGATCTCCTGCTCCAGACTTTTGCCTTGTCCAGGAACAGGTCATTTGTTTGGCTTGGACTTTTGCTGTCTCACTACTATCCACAGTCTCAGGCATCTACGGGGATCTTGGAAAATATCTCCCATGGATAATGGGGACTACTATAATACAGAGAAAGCAATTTATTTCAAAGGTACTATGTGTTGTCTTAGTTACTTTTCTCTTTGCTGAGACAAATACCCAATACTTTAAGTTAAAGAAGGAAAGGTTCATACCAACATGTAAAGTTAAAGGAGGAAAGGTTCATTTTGGTTCAGTTTGTAGAGGTTTCAGTCCATGGTCAGCTGGCTCCAAGGCAGGGTGGCATGGCAGAAGGACATGGCAGAGGAGAAACAGTTCATGGCAAAGCAGGGCAGGTAGAAAGCAGCCAGCAATTAAGTAGCAAGCAGTGAGCAGCAAGTGACAAGGGACAAGAGCAGCCCTCTTTCTGTCCTTTATATTCTCACCAGGCTATCTGCCCTTAGGGTGGGTAGCACTCACACCCAGGTGGGGCGCCCTTAATCCCAGCATTGCACCAGGGATCAATATCAGCATCACATCCTTAATCCCAGCATCACATACTCTAGATCCAGCCACCTTCGAAAAGCTCCACCTGTGCTGGCATGAGGCTTTGGGAGGAAATCCAGATACAAGCCGTAACAGTGGTCATGGTTTCTGTGGCTGTAAATGTCACCTAAAAATGTGTGGACTTGAAAATGTTGGAGACATAGAAAAACGATGTGTTATTTATTTTAGTAACATTTATTGCTTTCTTAATTTAAATATGGCTTATTGTTTATGCAGTTGAAACATGAAATAAATGCAAATTGTCCAGGATGCTAGCATTCTTTTTTTTTTTTTTTTTTTTTTTTTGAGACAGGGTCTTGCTATGTAATTCAGGGTGGCCTCGAACTCACAGTGATCCTCCTGCCTCAGTCTCCCGAGTCCCGGGATGACAGGCATGTGCTACCATCCCTGGCTATCCCTGCCAGCTTTGGAGTTTAAGGACTTCAATCTCTCCATTTTTGCTTTTCATTGCATGATTTTATAGGAAGTATCCACAGTAGTAATTTTTTAAAGGTAGCATTGCATCTGCAATGTCTTTTTCCACAAAAAATTATATTCAAAATTTAATTTTTAATGTGCATTTTTTCATTATCTGAATGAGAAATATATATTCTAGAAAAGTATCTAGGAAACCTGCATACTCTTTGCTTATACACTTAAAAGTTATAAATTGAATGAGTAAACTGTTAAATAAAATATGGTTTATTCTTCCTTGACAGCTGTATTGTTGCAATGGAAAATTTTGAGACATGTATAAAGTTAGGATTTTTATATGAGTGAATGTCATGAAAGCATCAAATGATAGAATTGGCTATTCTGCAAAATGGGCCAGTGATACAATTAAATTTCGATTTGATAGTTTCTAGAATTTTGTCTTACCAGTTCAGAAATTAGATAAAGATATTTTTCTTGCTCCTAATTTATATATGGCTGTATTTTTTTTTTTTCTTTTTGAGACAGGGTCTCACTATATAGTTCAAGCTGGCCCTGAACTCACTATGTAGCCCAGGCTGGCCTCAAACTCACAGAGATCCTTCTGCCTCAGCCTCCCAAATGCTGGGATTACAGGCATATATCACTACACCTGGCTGTCTTGTTCCTTTTGTAGGGCTTTGATCAGTAATTGAATCTTCATTAATTATAGAAATTATTATTCCCTATTTATGAATTTTATGTGGCCCATTCAATTTTAACTTTTTTTTAAAAAAGGTTAACTTGATTGTTTCTTTACAGATTTTTTAAACTTTTTAACCTTCTTTTCTGAATCCTACTTTGATAATTTCTGTTTCTAAAACAATATTCATTGGTACTCATTCTCAGTCACATTAAGGATTAGAAATAACACAATCATATCCAAAGTATGCAAAATATAAATATATTGTCATCAGAATATAAAGAAAAATTAAATTTAAAAATTCAGAGTTATTCTCTCTGAAAATACTCAAAATTATGCACTAAGAAGGCAGACTACAGATGTCAATTCATAATATCAATTTTAAATAAAATTATTTTAGTAGTATCAGTTTTAAATAAAATTATTTTAATGAAATTATTTGAATGAAGTATTAAAAATAAAGTTAATTCTCATTAAACATTTTTATGAAAGGAATTTTTAAAAAAATTCTAGTATTCATTCTCTGATTATCCATGTAAAAAGTCAGTATAGATATTCCTGCATGCTGTGTCTAGATACTCACATATGCAAATGAGAGAATATTATAAATTTTTTTAATACATTAAAACATTCCTTAGCTACCACAGAAGCTGGTGAACGCTGAGCTGACCCGTGAGTATCCCCAGAACCAGGTCCGCAGCTGTGGCCCGTGTTCCACGTCTGTCCTGCCACCTGTGCTCAGGAAAGATTGTACTAGAGCCCGACTCCCTTCATCATTTCCGTGGTTGTATGTGCTACCTTCCTTTGCAGCAGCAGATTTGACACAACAGAGATGGGCTGGCTTGCAAAGCCTTAAATATTCACTGTATGGCCATTTTTAGAAGTTTCCCCCTTTTTTCTCTGGAACCATGGATCAGAAAACAAAGAAATGCAAGAAAATCAAGGCTTGATCTTCCTGGGAAACAAAGCCTTTCACGCAAGTGCTGTGGTTTAGACAAGTGTCCCCTGGAGGCCTGTGTGTTAGAGGCTTGGTCACTAGCCCACGTGCTCCGAGGGAAGTGGTGGAACCTCAAGGAGGTGCGGTCCAGTAGAAGATAGGTCTAGTAAAAGGTCATGGCAGGATGCTCTTGGAGGAGATACTGAGGGCCTCAGCCCTCACTCTTTCTTTCAGTTCTGTCCCCTGTGATGTGAGCAGCTTTCTCTGCCCTGTGCTCTGGCCATGACTGTCTGCTTCACTACAGCCCCAGCATAGGGCCCACCTGGAATAAACTGAAGTCTCCAAAACTGAACCAAAACGGTCCTTTCCTCTTTGTAAATTATCTTAGGTGAGTTACAGTAATGGAAAGCTGACCAACATGGTAAGTAATGATTACACTTGATTTGTGCTGAGACAAAAGATTAGAAAACTTAGTTTTTTCTCTACTCTTGGTGTCCTGTCACAAAAGTGCTCTGGCTCCTCTGGTGCAATGGCCACCTCCACGTTGGCAGCAGCAGAACACACAAACCTACACATCCTAGTGCTTTTGGTTCAGGGCTGTGGTGTGAGTGACCAGAGGATGCTTAGGGTTAGTGGGCTGGCTGTGCCCACGCTGAGGGCAGGACCCAGTTCGACAGAGGCATCCATGTGGCATTTTATCCTGTGTGTTTGTGATTTGCAAGTGCATCTGTTGCAAATGGAGGTCAGAGCAGCACTTGATGTCAAGTTTGCTAAATCACTTGTGTTTTAATCCAGGTGTTGGTCGTATGTCATTGTTTACTCCTTGTCTTGGAGACACACACTGAAAAATAGTGCCCAGAAATGACTATGGATGTTGGATTTGTGATTTTTCAGAATGCAGTGGGAAAACTTCCTCATTTCAATTATTTGAATGCATTTATAGATATTTGGATTTAGGGTATTTAAAAAATAAGAATACAACATACTAATTCAGTGGTATTTTTTCCTTAATATTGGTGAGCTGAGCCAGGTACATGGTTTCAGGCCACTGAAATGCACCAAAATTAGTTGTTTCATAAAAAATATGAATGCCAGGATTTTGGTATTGCCTACTTGGGTTGGTGAGTCAGGTACGTAGGGTACATCCAAAGAAATCCTCTGGTTTTCACTTCTGGAAATAATCTGAGTACTTGCTGCCTGAAGCTGTAAAAGAAATTATAAAAAATAATTCAAATTAATATTTGAGAGAAATATGAAACCCATTAAGACTTTACAATAAGAGCTACAGAAAAACTGAATGGGCTATAATGTACAAATAAGGAAATAGCAATCTCAGGTGTTTATTTGCATTGTATAATGGGGTACAGATATTACATTTGTTGTTATTACTACTAAAAATAGCACCACCTTACATTTTCTGGTTTTTATTTTACACAAATTTCCCAGCTATGCAAACTCATAAAATTCACATATAAACATGTGAGAAAGTACAGACAAACTGGATTTCAAAACAATGAAGGCACTTGTCCAAAGTCAGAAAGCTTTCATGTGATCAAAATTGGATGTGGTTCTTATTTACTGTGTTCTGTGATCCCAAAGCTTTCTTTGTAAATAAGGTACTGGATGAAATTTGTGTGTTGCATGCAAAATGATGCTAGACAGACAAGTCATGGTAACACTGATCCCAAGTGTTAATAGTTTAATAGTCAAGGGTAAAACCCAACATATGATTTACGGCTTTACTATTAATGAGAACTTCTAAATTTCATAAGATATAGACGGAATTGAACCTAGAGGTATTAAAACTATAAACATAAAGGTGTATGTTGCTTAGGTCAAACCAGTTTTGAGTACTGTTCTGTGTCTTAGCTCTGCACAAAGGTGTCTCTGAAGGGTGAGGGTGGTGAAGGAGTCTACACTCAAGGTGGAGGCCATTGCCAGCCCTCAGGGTCACAGAGTCGCAGAGTGTGATAATGAATGGCTTCTCTGATAAGTGACCTTCTTGTTATTCCAGGACACTCAACCGGAGAAAACCAGCAGCATTATTAATCCACAATGTAATTGGTTTCTGCACAGCCCTTCCGCATTATTTTAGCAGGTGGCCATGTAAGGAGTCAGCTAAAATCATGCATGTTCAGCACCAAGATGGTGTTTCCACCACCAGGGTTTCAGAATAAGCAATGTGCGTTTGGGAGTAGGACATTTTAATGTTCAGAAACCCCAGATGGTCTTAGTTTCTCGAAGGGCCCAAGTGTACATAATTTTGAAAGCACAGTCACTTAGTTTAACTTCATTTTCTGGCCCATGGTGCAAAAAAAAAAAAAAAATCAGAGTCCCCTGTTGATGCCTCTAAATTCTGAGACATGCTGGCTATCAGAGCATGATTTTCAAATCCTTTAAAATTTATTTTAAAAATTTATTTTGTAACTTGTAAAAAATGCAGAAAATAATTTACTTTGCATGCACATCTGTACTTAGGAGATGCTGTTTCTTTTTGCTTTTGCTAAAGAGGTAAAAAAAAAAGAAAATACTTCAGGCATAGTTATAGCCTACAATCCTTATCTTAATCCCATTCTGATGTACCTTCCCCAGGAAAACTGCTATCGATAAGTGTGAATGTTTCTTAGATTTTATCCTTTTACTGTGTATCCTTATAGATCTGAGGAAGTACATATAGTAGCTCTAGTTTGTGTGTACAGCGTACATACAGAGTGTATATAACTTGTTTTTTTTAGTAAAAAAAAAGATGACATTCTTTTCTGAGATTAAATGGATGTATTTAGTTTGTTCACTTTAATTGCTCTATGAGTTGAACATGATATGAATGTATAGTTTTATTTTTCTTGGTGTGGTTGGAGAACATTGAGATCATTTTTAATTTTTCACTCTTAGCAAAAGTAATATAACAAAATTTCTGATAGATAACTCCATGGATACATGAGAGCCATCCCCTAGGCCATTGTATTTCAAATTGTCACCCATTAATACATCATGAAATCAATTTAATGATTGCAACCAACATAAAAATAAAGATTATACCTTGTATATTACATAAAGCAAAATTAATTTCACATTTTAAGGTGTTTTGGAAACATTTCTTTCCATCAGATGTGGTTGTAATGTAAAAAGTATTTGCTACTAAAGAGAATAGGCAAAGGTCGAAAATGTCATACTCGGGGCTTGTACCATAAGTTACACTGCATTGCATCATTAGCCTTCTGGTTGTTGACAGACTGTTCTTCTAAGTAATTAGTTCTTTCATATTTCACACGTTCTAGCCTTGGAGTTTATGACAAGGGTTTTAACTGTAGTAATTTTAGTTTGCTTTTCCTGATTACTGGTTAATCTGAGAACAAGTCAATTCTAAGTTTTGGAAATAAATGGGAAGGATGTTTACATTCTTTTGTTTTTTTTTAGCACAGTATTGGATAATCATAAAAATGTAACCAAGCAAGTAGAAAGTAGAAGCTAGGATCCTTATTGCCAGATAGGGAAGGAGGAGGATAGTGAGAGATACCTAATATTTTAATACTTGATGTTAAGGACTTCAGCCTTAGAAGGGGACTAGAATTGATTCTTTGTGCCATCTGGCATATGATAAATTATACTTGGGGTAGAAGATGAAAATCCAGATGCCCTTGGCAGCCCATAGTTTTATAGAATTGGGGAAACTGCACTGGGTGTACCATACTTGCATATCCAATGTGCAGGATGGTTCTTCACTACTTCAGGCAATTATTCTCTCACCCAGTCTTCTCAACTCATAGCACCCTTAGCCTATGTCTTCTTTTCCATCTTTGTTACCTGTGGAGATGCAGAGACCTAACAGAGACAGTGCGTGGT
This sequence comes from Hystrix cristata, assembly GCA_004026905.1. Classification (NCBI taxonomy): domain Eukaryota; kingdom Metazoa; phylum Chordata; class Mammalia; order Rodentia; family Hystricidae; genus Hystrix; species Hystrix cristata. The sequence goes on along the minus strand of PVJO010007219.1, from coordinate 59,776 downwards.
GGATCATGATGGTTGGATGGGTCCTGGAGAGGATGAGCCACAACGCAGTTGTAGGAGTTATGTGTTTTGTGGGAATGTAAATGTTGGTATATATTTTCTTGGATTTCCCAAGAGAAAGTGGAAATACCATTAAAAATGAGTTAAATTTTGTGAAATTCTTGATTTGGTTTTTAAAATACTGAGTCATACACTTATAAACTCAGTTTGGGCCAAACAAATTATATCTTTTTTTTTTTTTTTTGGTGCTGGGGATCGAACTCACGGCCTTGTGCTTGCTAGGCAAGCACTCTACCACTGAGCTAAAACCCCAACCCCACAAATCATATCTTAATTTAGCCTGTGGGCCAGTGATTTGCAATTCGTGTTAAGGTAACAGAACTGTGAAACAGCTAAAATATAAAAAAGTCATGAACATTAAGGTTGACTCCGTGTGACCTAATTTGCCATTTCACTTGTTTTTTCCTAGGTGCATAACTGGATATTGAAGCATCTATAAAATACTGAATTATGTTCATTTGTCTTTGTTCCTTAACATCCAACATAGTGATTGTTGCATAGTCAGCTTACAATAAAGCGTTTGTCAAAGGAACGAAAAAATGAATGATGAAGATGTATAGCCCCTGTATACCTTTAAAATTGAAAATCTTATAAAGTAAGAAAAATGCAATTACTATTGGCCAGTTTTGTGTTATTTTCTTATAACTAATAGCAGGAGGAAATTTTTGCTGCACAAGGCTCTTCCACACATCACACCCTGACAGTTTTACTGTTCACCAAAATGCCACAGAGCTAATTCATGATTTATAAAGAAAGCTGAGCACATTAATAGATTAGATATTCAGTAGAATGAATAATAAATGGCAAAGCTACATATACAATGAAAATATGCATAGGTCTTGGAATACCATACAACGAGGGTCGGCGCATCTGGAGCCTTTGCTTCTCGAGGGGAAATGTTAGGACTGAGTGATAATCCTTCCATCATAAAGGAGAAAATAAGGTTTCATATGGGCATTCGATCAAGCCCAGGAAATTGCAGTGCTGAGGAAATTCTAGGACAATTAACACTTCCACACTTAACCCAGTAGGCAGCCGGGTTGGATTGGCAGCAGTAGAATGTTATTGAAAGTGCAAGTATTGAGTGAGTTGGAATTTGAGTCACAGTCCTTTCCAGTGCTAGTAGTCAAAACCATCATGGTATCACTTTTAAGTGTCTAAAAAATGAATCTAGAGCTGTCCTCAGTTCTCCTTTCTCCCCAATCTCCAGGTTCCCGCCTGAGGACTTCACCTTCCACCCGGCCAGCCTCTATCCACTTCTGCGTTTAACTTCCTTCCTTCCTCCTGTGGACCACAGAGGCATGCCCCGGGCCTGCCTTATAGTCCCAGTCTTCTCTAGGCTTCTGTGACACCTCATATGGCTTCTTCAGGCAGCTTTTGTATTGGGAGTTTCCAATCCTAAACCTAGCATCACTACCATCCCTTCCAGCCTCTTGCCTTTAGCAGTGTAGGAAAACGCCTTAGATGCCCTTAGTGACAGTGTGAACAACCAGTCCCAATGTCTTTTCTTAATCCTTATGCTGCAGTTTAGATCTTAAAGTCTCTCAGAGACCCATGTGTTAAAGCCTTGGTCCCAGCCCATGATGCTACGGGAAGGTGGTGGACCTTTAAGAGGTGGGTACTAATGGGAGGTCTCCCAGTCCTTGGGAGTGTGCCTTAGGAGGGATAGTGGGACCCCAGTCCTTTTCTTCTTCTTCACTTCCCAGTATGTGGTGATTGGGTTTACTCCACTATGTGTTCCTGCCATGATGTTTTACATCACCAGAGGCCCAAAATGATGGGGCCAGCTGCGCAATGGATTTGCCTAATCATGGACTAGACTCTAAAGCCGTAAGTCCGAAATAACCCCTTTCTCATGTAAATTGATTATCTCACGTGTTTGTTGTAGTGGTGTGAAGTTGACTAACACTTTTTACTCTCTTTCTTGATACTATAATGGCATCTACTGAGTGATTTCCCTCATTTAATCTTTACTACAGCGCTACAGGCAAAGTGTTATTAATCCTGATTTTAGTGATGAGGAAACTGAGGCACAGTACCATCTTTATTATCTTTACCATTTTGAAACTCAACTTCTGCTTTCCTTACCAGATCATGTCAATGTACATGAACATGCCTCCTTTACTTCACTTATAAGGATGAGCAGTGCCAGACGTCTTCTCTCTTGGATCTCACTGTGGAGATATTATATTGTGATGTCATGCAAGAGAAGACTGATCAGGCATAGGCACCTCGTTTTCCACTGTGAGACTGAGAGATGACTTCCTGGGAGAGGTGGTGCTCAGCTGCCTTGAAGGCTCAGTAAAGAGTTGGTGAAACAAAATGGGAGAGTGTCCAGGAGGAGGGCACAGCACAAGCAGAGGCAGGGAAGTCTGAGGTTGCCTGGTACATGAAGAGTATGAACAGTTTGATGTTACTAAACCAATGTGGCTGCAGGGAGTGGGATATTGTGGAAAGGATGTATTGTGTGCTAATGAGCTTGGCCTTCCTTGAGTACATAGTCAAGGCTGCTGAAGAATTTTAAGCTCAGGACAGATAGGGAATGCACTGTAATTCAGTACATGGTGGTGCATTTTGGAGGATGAGTGGGAAGGGGGATGAGAATCAAGGGGAGATCAATTATGTGACTGTTGTGATAATCCAGGGCAGGATGATAAGGCAAAGATAAAGTCAGTGGGAGTATAATAGAAAAGACAAGAGAGCGTGGATGTGAGAAAAATTTAGAGGTTGAAATCAGCAGGACATTTTTTTAATAACAACCGAAGACTAGAGGTATTTATATGACTATTGGTGAGGGAATGGTAAATTATATTGCATATACACAAGGGCATATGAATACTGTTAAAAATAATAAAGCAGTTTTATGTGGATCAGCATGGGCAAGTTTGTAAGATATTGGAAGCAAATGAGGGAGTAAGGTACAAAATTATGTATTCTCTTGATTGTGGCTGTAAAGAAATATGCAGAGACTAACTCTGGAAGGTTTTCTGGCTTACTTCAGCGGAGGATAGTCAGGTGGTTGGGGGAAGGGAGAGAGGCGGGGCCTTAGGTTTTATGATGTGCCCTTCCCACTTTGGAACTTTGTTTGTGGTCATATGTGACTTTCTGTTAACAGTCTCTGGCTCTGAACTGGATGTGAGGACTGAGGCACAGAAAGAAATGAGTCTTATGTAATCCTAGGTTCCCAGCTGGAGGTGAGGAGCAGGTTTATCAGGTGGGCGCTGGGTGGAAGAGGGAAGACGGAATGACAAGTGAGCTGTGCACATTTTTCTCATACTGGACTTAAGTAATTAGGATCAACAAATCTCATTACAGTATCTCTCTCTTTCATTTGAAATCATCCAAAATACCGTTGCAAGATATTTCAACCCAACTGGCCTTTATTTAGGCCAATTTTGACATGTTAGGAGTTTTAGCTTAGAAAAAAAAAAAGAAACATGTAATAGAAAAAAATATATAGTTTCTTTAATTTGGCAGAAAAATTAAACAGAGTATTTCTTTTTCTGCAAGATAGAGGACAGCTACCAGATCTGTTGTTTTAGCTACAGTTACAGCAAACAGCACTCCTCCCGAGCCTTCCGAGAAAGCACTTGGCTGCCCGTGATTCCTCGCCCTGGTGCTGTTCTGCCTGTTCAGAGGTTTTGCACAGGGCTGTGATAAACCCCCAGAAGCCTCTTCGCTGGTCTGTGAGTCCACAGTGTGGGGCTGTGGTGAACCCCTTCGGACCTCTTAGCTGGCCCGAGTACACAGTGGACGAGGGGAAGAGCTCTGCAAGGCCTTGCGACCTAGAAGGGTGGAGCCCAGGCTGATTTAAGGCAGGAGCAGCATGCTGCGCAAGAATCTCGGGTGCAAAATATCTTCTTGTTGGTGACTTAGATCTCTCTATTGTTACTGCTTACACGTCCTAAAATTCTATAAATTACACAACCTTTTGGGTAAATAGTCAACTTTTTAAAGATGCAGATATCTTTGGGTAGGTCACAGAGAGGCATGTTTTATGGTATGAATGACCCCCCACAGGAGTAAGGTGGTGCGATAGAGTGGATCAGGGAATCTCCAGGTCCCTCTAGCTCCAGGGTTCAGCGGACTAGGTTCCCAGCGTTAGGTTAAGAAGTCATCCAGTTTGGGGAGTGAAGAACTGTGTGGAAGACTGTGGTTCCAGGCACAGAATGACTTGAAGGATAACCTGGAAACTTTATGTCTTTCTGAACTTTTTGTCCAAGCCTAACACTCTTCTTAGGAGAAGGAAAGGAAAATAGTAATGGTCAGAACTCAGCAATTGTTATCCACTGTTAATGGGTTCAGTAGACTTTGGGGAACACGCACGGCGTGTGTGTGTGTGTGTGTAAATTGGAGAATTTTTCCTCATTCCTATCAACGTACACCTATTCTTTTTTGAAATATAACCTACATGGTAATTGATTTTTTATTTGCTTCCTATTAAACAGTTACTTGACCAAACAGAGTTTAACAGACTTAGTAGTTTCACGTGGACATCAGTCATCACGATGTTATTTTTCTGTACTATCATGTAGGGATGAAAGCCTTTATAATCCAAATAGCAAGTTAAAAATGTTTCATTCATTTGAGTTCAGGAAGGAAAAAGAAGGTAATTTGAAAAACCAGTAGTGTGCTAATTAATTTTTGACCTAGTAGAGTCCACAATGTTTTAAAGTGGAAAATTCAAACCTTATTCACTTAGAAAGCCATCAACTTTGCCTGTTTAATGTTTCAGTTTAAAAATACGAATTTACAAACCTGACCTCTCTCAGCAGCACACTTTGTCTGGTTGTAACACATTCGCTGTCTTTTCCCCAGGCTGGCACAGTCCCTGACCAGGGACTCATCGCCAAGTAATGGTCACAAAGATGGAAAAATGACTTCTAAATCATAGTATTACATAAAGTGCACTGACACTGCTCTTGAAATAGAATTTCTCTGCTAAATTAAAGACCTCTCTTCTTTCTTTTGTGTTCTCCTTGTCACGTGCAGTCTTTCTTTAACCATTTTTATTGCACTTGACATTCATTAATGTGTGTTAAGAACATAGAAGTTAAGTGAAATGTCTTAGCTACTTACTGTGAAAATTTTTCCCATAGTTTAAAGATCTGCTTACATTAGAAGGTTTTTCCAGACCTACAAAACCATTCAGACAAGGATGAAACAGACTGAACCCTGACCCCTAACTTTGTAGACATAATTCGTGTTAGTTAAAAGAGCAGAATATCTGAAGTAGTAGTCTTGAGGATGCAAACTTTTTTTTTTTGCAGTCTTTTAAAAATATTTTATCTTAATGGTACATTTTAGGTATGCATAGTGGTAACATTCATCATAGGGGATTTGTACCTGTACATGATATATCTTGCTGCTTTGTTTTTTCCCATTCCCCTCCCCTCCCTTTACCCCTCCTCTCTCCTTATTTAAAAAACTTTGTTTCCATGTTTTCCTTCTATTCCTTATTTCTCTTGTCCCTTTGTTCCTTTTCCCCCTCCCCTCCCTGTTCCCCTTCCCATTTGAACAATTTCTTCCCTTTCCCAATATAATACATTGAGGATGCAAACTTTGACTGTTGTATTAAACAGCATAAAATGAAAAATTTAAACATCATTTTCAGGAAGAGATTGGGAAGAGTGGGCAACTTTTATGCATTCATTTTCTCCTTAATGTGTGGAAATAGTGTAGCTGGCCACTGTGAATTCTCCCAGCCTTTTTATCTACTTAGCAACTCTACCATTTTCATAGGTACTTGACAAAGATAGTTATCGCTCTCATATATTGGAAATTACTGTACCCTTATGGTTTATGGTGTGTTTTAAAATACAGATCATTATAGTGTACACTTCCTGTAGATTGTAATTCCTCGTGATAACATTGATAACATCTTTTTCTTTCAAGAGAGCAGCTTATCTCTGGGCCCCAGTGGAGTAATGGGCTTCACTCCTGGCCCTCCTTGTTACTCCCCATCTCGTGACTTTGCCACCATCTGCCCAGCTCTTTGCCGGGACTGCTATCAAAGGCCACTAGGCTGTGACAGCCAGAATCACCATCTTCACATCTCACTCAATTTGATCTTTCCAGAGTGACTGCCTATGCGTCGGGCTGTAGGAAGCAACCTCTTGGTCAGGATGGCAGCTCTCTTCCCAGAGGCATCTGGACTCTGGGCCCACCGTTTCAAGAAACACCAGTGAATGTTTTAAGATAACTACCAGAATCCTATGGCTTTAGTAAGGAACTGAAGATTGGAAGGAAGCTTAATGGACAGAGGCTTGTTTGAGGCAAGTAGCAGGACTAGCCATAGTTGAGGGCTTAAAACCCTTTGTCAGGTACTTGGCATAGAAGAAAGATGGTTCTTGTGGTCAAATTGTTGCAGATTTCTACTTATACTTATGCATCCAACCGAATATTACCTAATTATCACTGCTTTATTCTTTTCAAAAAATCATTTTTATAAGCAAGAATTATCATTGAAATTTAACATTATCAGGTCCTTTGCATTTTATCTTATCTTATCTTATTTTATTTTATTTTTTGTTTTTTTGAGACAGGTGCTCACTATGCAGTTCAAACTGGCCTTGAACTCACTATGTAGCCCAGGCTGGCCTTGAACTCACAGCATTCCTTCTGCCTCAGCCCCCAAGTGCTGGGATCACAGGCTCTTCTTTGCATTTTAAAGAATAAAATTATGAAAACTAAAGAATGCACTAGATTTTTTAAAAGGCAAGCTGGGGTTTCTCAGCTAAAAACCATTCTAGTTTTTGAAAGAAAGAAAGAGAGAGAGATTTAGGAGATTATCTTGAGGCCTGTACCTGTAATACCAGCCCTTTGGGAGTCTGAGGCAGGAGGATCACAATTTGAGTCCCACCTAGGCAATTTAGTGAGATCTTGTCTCAAAATAAAAAAAAAATAAAAGTATGAAAGGGGCTAAGGATGTAGCTCAGTTTGAAGACCTTGGGTTCAGCCCCTGTACAAGGGGAAAAAAGGGAAAAGATTTAGAAATAACAAGTCTGAAGTTAATAGTTTAATGGAAAAACATGTAGTTATTATCAATTTAGTTTTTTATGGCTATATTGGGCTCTAGTCCTATTAGGTTTGATTGGGTTCCAGATTTAAAACAGAGAAAAGAATTTGGAAAAGTAACAATCACCCATGAGGGTTTGAGTTTAGTGGTACAGAAAATGCCCACTTTCCCCAAATACCATGTATGCCCACCTGCCTGAGTGGCCTCTGCATCTCTTACACAGTTCCTTCCACCTGCCTTGTTTCACGGTGCAGTTCAGAGTTTGGCTTCAGCTTTGCAGCTATCCTCTCTCCCTCGAGCCTGTTCTGTGGCAGATTGTTGCTGTGACTTCACTCTTGGGATTTATTTGCATCTCTTAACTACTGGCTGGGTCAGTTCTCTTGCTTTAGTCTGGTTGTTGGACCATTTCCCCTCCTTAAACTGTCTACTAACCCGAAGGTCATTTGTGGAGTTACCAGATGGTTTCAGCAAAGTATCAGGCTCTTGGTTCCCTTAAAAGAAATGAACACGGAGTCCTGGAGAGAATTAGGAGTCTCTTTAGTGCAAATATGTTTAGATTTAAGGCACATCATCAGAAGGGACTTTATTGTGCTTACCTAAACTACAGGATAAGTTTGGAGAAGGAAGAACTATAAGATGACTTTTTGAAAAGAAAGTCATTTTCCTGATATTTGAGGGCTTTTGAGCATGTTTGTTATTTAAAAGGTAAATGTGTTGGTTTTGTGATGATTGGAAATAGATCAATAAAAATAAAGAGTTCATACTGTGCCATTTGGCAGTTCTTTCTCCAAGGGCTGTTTCACCTCATTTTTCCTTTTATTTAATATCTTTTGCAAGGCACTACAGTTACACTACTGAAAATTTTAAGAAAGACATTAGAGCATGTATCTTAAGAAGGTTTACTGCCGTCCTCCCTCCCAGTTCTCATTCACCCCTCCACCCACAGAAAGACATGCTAGTTTCTAGGTTTCCTCCCAGGATCTTTGGAGGAGTTTTTATACAACTATATATTGCTTCTTTCTCATCCCTCCTTCTTACCCAAAAAGCATAATATGTATATTGTTTGTTTCTTTTCTCACTTTACGGTATATCCTATAGCTCTTTGTATATCAGTATGAGTAGAATTAAAGTTCAAAAGTAACCATTTAATGAAGTCAGCCTCTCACTTTAAAGCCAGAGTGACTATTGTACAACGGCATAGATATACTTCTGCCACTGAGCTTAATGTCACTTGAACATAGTTAAATTGGGAAACTTTATGTTTTGTGTGATTTACCACAACTGAAAAAATTTAAAATTAAAACAAGAAGGAACATATTACTTATATGCAGCTATGTTGATGAATTGCAAATTGTGCAAAATGAAAGATAGTCTCAAGAGCACAGATCCTATAAGGCTTATGTACATTAGATATTTTGGAAAAGGGAAGGCATAAAATGATCAGCAAGTTCAGGGGAGTGGAGATTTAGGGAAGGCTGACTACAAAGGAGCAGGAGAAAATTTTGGAGTATTCCATAACTTGTTGGTAGTGTAGAATGTTTGCCAAGACTTACAGAATTGTGCATTAAAAGGACTAATTTTTTGTATGTAAATTATACCTCAATTAAAAATGGAAAAAGAGATAGAAAAAAAAAGTAAAGTCCCCATAATTGGTTCCTGCAAACTTTGGGAAAGATGTCATGCCTAATCTGGCATTCTTATCTGGGCAAAGGGAGCATGACTTTAGTGGCACTTGCATTTTTCTAGCTGTCATCAGTGGCCCTGCTGCCCCAGGCAAACTGGCACTGTGGAGATTCATCTTGCCTGTCGTGGATCTTGAGGATGCCAAGGTCAGGCCCCCAGGGAGAGCGTGGCCAACTGATAGTCACCAAAGGGCTCAAGTGGGTATGAGTGGATCTGGTCCTGTTCTACTTGGAGGCAGTATAGAAGCTGGAGGACTTTGTCCCAGTGTTCAGATCTCTTTTGCATGTCCTGAGGATTCTTTTTGATGTGTGTGGGGGGATTCTTAAGTGGTGAATCAGTCTTGTCTGTGACAGAGGATGCCAGTTAATTGCTAAGGTGAATATCTGATGTTTGTGATCAAGAGATTTGAATGTATAGATGGCCAAGAACGGAGAGATCCAAGGCAACGAGAAGCCACAATCACAAAGACGGTGAAGACAGCTGGAGGTTTCCTGGACCCAGACTAGGGCGCAAATGCCAAAATCAGGAGAGGTCAAGAGTAAAAATCAGGAAGCTCGTCATTACTAATTGTTAGGAAAATGCAAATCAAAACAATAAAGTACCATGTGATATCCATGAGGTTAGTTCTTATAAAACAAAACAGCAAGAGTTGTGAGGATGTATGTGGAGAATGGAACACTGTGCGCTGTTGGTGGGCATATATCATGGTGCAGTTGTTACAGAAATAGTGTAGTGGTTCCTTGAAAAAATTGAACAGACTTATCATATGATCCAGCGTTTTCACAGAATTATCATGATGCAGCATGATGTTTATCCAAAAGAAATGTAGGGACTCAGAGAGATATTTGTAGACCCATGTTCATAGCAGCAGAATTCACAATAGTCAGAAGTTGGAAGCAACCAAAATATCCATTTCCAAATGAATGGATAAATGAACTGTGATCTACTTATCAATGGACTATAGCCTTTATTTTTATTTTTTTATTTTTTTGGTGCCGGGGATCGAACTTGGGGCCTTGCGCTTGCTAGGCAAGCACTCTAACCACTGAACTAAAACCCCAGCCCCGACTATAGCCTTTAGAAGAAGGAAACTCTGACACATGCATTGGGGCATCTTTGAGCCTCAGATGCGGAACTGAACACAGCCCTACCATTAGGGTTTGTTAGTGATAGGCCTACCTGAGCTTTATCATAACACCACACTTGTCCTTCTACTTAGATCTTGGGTGGAGGGCCATGGGCTAGGCTTCATGAAGACCCAAGATAGCTATCCTCTCTTGTACGGAATGATGCACAGAGCCACTCTCGTTCTCGGGGATTCTCTCATTCTCACACAGAGATCTCTGGCAGGTCCTCTTCGTCCCTCCAGGGGAGACTAACTTTTCTCCTTTACTGGGCAACTGTCACTCAGGCTTATGCTGTTCTGCATCATTATTCACATGCAGTGACTATCTTTTATAACTGTGCTGTCTAGTTCAGCATCCTGAAGCCATATGTGACTGTTAAACACTTTCAATGTGGCTAGTACATTTTGAGATGTGCCGCAGCATAAAATGCACAAAGAATTTTGAAGCCTTTGTTGGAAGAAAGTGAAAATCTCCCGTTAGTATTTTACTAATGGCCAATAAATACATGAAGATATGCTCAGCATTAGAGAAATGCAAATTAAAACAACACTGAGATTCGACCTCCCTGCACAGAGAATAAATAATAAAAATAAATAATAAAAAATGCTGAAGAAGATGCGGGAAAAAAAGGAAACCTTCTACATGGTTGGCGGGAATGTAAACTAGTGAAACCATTATGGAAATTAATATGGAGATTCCTCAAAAAACTAAAAATCCCACTTAACTCAGATATTCCCCTTCTGGATATCTTCCCAAAAGAGTTAAAGGCAGCGTATCTCAGTGATATATGCACACCCATGTTTATAGCAGCACACTTCATAATAGCTAAATACTGAAAGTGGCCTGTATCTCCATCAGTAGATGAACAGATAAAGAAAATGTGGTATTTATATGCAGTAGAGTTCTACTCTGCCATAAAGAAAGATAAACTTGAGTAATTTGTAGGAAAATGAATGTACCTGGAGACCATAATGTTAGTAAAATAAATTAGACACAGGAGTTTAAATAACACATGGTTTCTCTTATATGAGAAACCCAGAGTAAAATTAAAGATCAAAAGAAAAGATAGATAATAGGAGGTCAAGAGATAAATCTTTCTCAAAGGGGAAGGGGAATCAAGACATATGGGGGGGAGTGGTGGGAGAGGAGGATTAGGGGATGAAAAAAGGAATTGAGATGTGTTATGTGCATGTACCAACTCCACACACGAAATGTAAACATTATGTACTGCAAATATGCATGAAAGAAAAACAAAAGGAAAGGCCTCAAGAGATGGGTGGAGGGAGGAGGGAGGAAAGGGAAAAGGGATGAAAAGGAATTAAGATGCATTATATACATGTGTACCAACTTCCCACAGGAATGTAAACATTATGTACTACATATGTGTACTAATAAACTAAAATAAAATTTTAAAAATTAAATAATTTTCTATGTTAATATGTTGAAGTGACGATATTTACTGGGTTCAATAAAGTATTGAAATTGATCTCGCTTGTCAGACTTCACTTTTTTAAGTATGACCACTAGAAAATTTCCAATTGCACATACAGCTCGTGTCTCTCTGTTAGCCAGTGCTTTTCTAGGGCAGTTGCATCACCTGGGGTCATGTTAGAAATTCAGGATTCTTGGGCCCCAGTCCAGGCCTTTGGAATCAGAAATCCTGGAGATAGGGTCAGATCATTTTGGACATCTGAGGTCATTCGGAGGCGTGTTAAAAGACTGTCTGATCAGTGCTGCCAAACACCTTTTCTTTTAATAGCTGCTCTCTGCAGGAGAGGGGTATGGATTAGCAATGACACCATACAGCACTCTGAATTGCAGCAATTGTTTGGGCTCTCTGGCTTGGCTCTGGCATCTCTCATTATCTTTCTACTGTTAGACTTTATTGCTTCCGACCCACTCTTCTTCTTTATGCATTTCTAGCAATCTTGAGCTCACAGTTGCTTATTTCTGTTACTCGATGCACTTGAGTTAATGATGATTATTGGGTAACCATGTAAACTTTGGTGAATTCTATTCATTCTACTTAGGAAACATGGGACAGTATGGAGAATAAGTCGGGGAAGAATGCTGAATTATCAGTAGTTTTTGAAATCTCATGTAGTTGATAGTCTGTTGGGGAAAATTGAAAACTCTAAATTTATCCTTTCTTCTCTGTGGTGTTTTTTGTTTTTTTTTTTAAGAAATGTTTGGTTTCTTCCTAGAGTCTGTTAACATGTTCACGATGGGGCTGTACTGTGTACATCTTATTGGTGGGCAGCTCTGAGTCACCAGTGGTTCAAGCCAGTAAGCCAGTGGGAATGTGTTAATGTGTCTTTGTGACACTTCTGCATCTGGTTTTGATGAAATTGCATATATTTTAGCAAATCATTTACCTTTACAGTTCAAATAGAATTAATGATTTCCAATGCCACATGGTGGCTTGTGGCCCATTTTCCATAATTGCACATAGAAATGCTGAATAGATATGGTACAGTGGTCAAGAATCCCTGTCCTGGCTTTGATAGCTAATAGAAGTGTATTTGAGTTCTTTCCAGACCTCAAGGACCTCATACGTATGGGATAATGCAGATCCTCAGTGTCTGTAAGACTCTGGGGGCCAGATACATTCAGGAATTTGCGCAGGTTTTTAGAGTGTGCCGGAATTGTATTTAACATGGGATTCCTTGAGGGGTCTGGGATGACACCTTGCATCAAATGCATTAATATTTCTAAAGTGAAGCATAAAGACATTCATGCTAACTAAGATTTAAAAGTAGACTACAAATAGCTTCATATTATTTTAGGGTTTCTTTTTTTTTGCTGTCAGAAGAGTTATAAAAAGCACTTGTTTTGGATATTCTTTTGATAGTCAGTAATTTGGATAAAGGGTTGTGGACTTTGGTAGTGATCGTGTTATCTTAAATAATGGAATAAATTCAGATTAGCAAATGTGCAGTTTTGGTTTATTTTGGAATGGCTGAGGAATGTTCTGGATTAGTAAAAGATTCCAAAGAGGTGATGCATGTCAACTGTTTATAGTTGATATTGATGCCAGAAACCTAAGATAACTGTGCTTTAGTGTTCAGAAGCATATATGGACATTTCCAGGTATTATTTCTTTGGAAATGTAGCACAAAGTAGTTGCAAAAGTCCATCACATTACAGGTTTGTGGTGATGATAAAAGTAGTACTACATGTAAAGCTGCAAGCATGATGTGGTCCTGTTTTTCAAAATGTAAAATTATATTCTTATAAGAAAAAAATATATACATTCTTATAAGAAAAAAATATATACATATATTTTTTTTACAGTGCTAGGGTAGACCCAGGTCCTGGCAAATGCAAGGCAAGCCAGAGTGTGGTCCTTAATAACTCAATAAATATGAGCTGTGTATTACAGTGTTATTGTAATTATAGATGTTAACAACAAATGGCCAACGCTTTTGTAAATTGGGAGCAGAATGGGAAAATAAGAAGAATTAATGTATATAAGGTACAGGTACAAATTCCCTATGATGAATTTGATCAATGTGTATGGCAGCATGTACTCATAAAAATAAATAAATAAGAAAAACAAATGGCACTGCTTACTTTATGCCAGATATAAATACTTTTTATCAAAATTTGTTTTAAAATAGTTTTAGCAGTGGAAGAAATGATATTTTTATAGTTTTAAAAAGGTTATCATATATTTTCCTCTGGCTTTAGTTCAGTGTCTGTGTTCACATCGCTTCAACTTGGTGATGGCTGATTTTATGTATCAGTTTGGCTGGGCCACGGTGCTCAGATGTTTGTTGAAACACAATTCTAGCTATTTCTGTGGGGACATTTTGGATACGATTAACTTTGAAGTTGGACTTTAAGTAAAGCAGATTGTCTTCCATAGGTGGGTGGGCTTCGCTCATTTAGTCAAAGGACTGAATAAAACAAGAGACTGACACCTTTTTCCCCCAGCAAGAAGAGTTCTGCCAGAATACAGCTTTGCACTTGAACTGCAGTATCAGCTAGCTCTTCTCTGGTCTCTAGCTTGATGGGCTGCCCTAAAGATTTTGGACTGGCCAGCCTGCTTAGTTGTGTGTCCCAATTCCTTAAAATAAATCTTTTTCTCTGCATATGCACATACTATTTGTTCTATTTCTCTAGGGAACCCTGATGAATATACTCTCTTGACTCTATTTTGGTTTCTTAATTTATAGGATAAGAAAATGGGCGTAGATAATTTCCAAAGTTTCCTCTGACAGTGTGAGAAGTTATTTGGGTCAAAACAGCAGGGTTTGGTAGCTGTCTAGGATGGTTCAGGCGTGGCCAGCTGAGAGGATGAGGTGGGAAGGGGAACTGGCTCTGGGAGTGGGCAAAGATACTGAGCTTAGTTTGGAGTATGGGGGCCTGTGGAAACCCACACGGAGGCGTTCAGTGGACATTTGGATCAGGCTTGGTCCCAGGGATGATGGTGATTCACAGACGGATGTTGATACACACAGTATACAAGGATTTACCTGCTGCACAGAGCAATTTGCAGGGCACGCTCCAGGTGGGAGGATCAGCTTATTGTAGTCAGACCCCAGATTGAAGCCCTCCATTAGGAGCCTCCCCTTGATTGTAGTGAAGTTCCATCTCCTGTGTCCTGGAGGTCGTGGTTACATACCTGTCTCTTCACTGGATGCAAATTACTGGGATAAAATAATTCCTGAATGATCACTATACCTTTGATGAATTTTGATGACTGTACTGAGGTTAAGAACCTGTAAGAGGATCTCAGGATTGCCTGACATTTGTTTCTGCAGAGCCTGAGGCCCATGTGGCAGGTCTGAACTGGAAAGTTTGCTGTTATTATTTTCTTTGTTAATGGTTACAGTAACAGTAGCTATGTTTGCTGATGCCTGCATAGTGTTCATCACTCCAGAGCTGTGCTGTCCAACAGGAAGCCACTGGCTCCATGTGATTATGCAAATTCAAATTCAAGTTAATTAACATTTAATACCATTGGAAACTTAACTCTTGGTCACTGTAGCCTTATTGCCAGTGCTCAGTAGACATGTGTGACTTGTGGCTTCCAGGTCAGACAGCACCCACAGATGTGGAACATTTCCATCTTTGCAGAAAGTTCCACTGGACAGTGAAGCTCTGGTCTAGAGCTCTGTATGTTTCCACATCCTCCTATAGTTGTTTTGGAGTGAAAGTATTATCCTCATTATTTAGATAAAGATGTTGGAGCAGGCTGAACAAGTGACCCTGAATCACTGGAATCTCAAAACCAGGTCTTTCAGACTCTCCTTGAGTCTTTGACTAGTTATTGTCCAGGACTTGTCAGTAGGTGGGGTGGCCATGAACCATGAATATGCAGGATGTCTTCCCTTGCTGAGAGGCAAAAGAGAACCCTGGGTACAAAGGAGAAGAGGGCGGGGACCCAGAGAGCATGGACACAGAAACTCCAGAAGGACACAGAGTTTGAGAACATCCACTGGGATGAGAGCTGTTGTTGCGTAGAGTCTGATCTGGCAGCCTGAGAGCATTGGTCTGGACAGGGCAGTTTCAGTGCAGTTAGAGGAAGAGAGAACTGGATTTCGGGGCTTTGAGGAGTGAACGGGAGATGACATGTGAGTTGACCTCAGCAGGACTAATGGAGACTTTTATCTTGTACTATATTGGAGCTCAGCTGTCCTTTACCTTTTCCAGGTATAAAGTGAGGAATGATATATGCATCTACTTAGCTCCATCCTCACGTCTTCCTGTTTCTGAAAAACTGCTCCCCTTGTACAAATGGGATTCATTTCATATAAATGTATTGCAAAGCGAAAGTGTCAGTGTTGTTAGTGATGACCAGGGAATCGCTTAACCTTCTGATTTCTCTCCCTACTCCACTACCAAAGAAGTTATTAACTTGTTTTGAAAATTAGATAAATGGATTTGTGAACAAAGAGATCAATCAGGAAAAAAAATTGAAGTGTAAATATATACAGCCTCTAACAAAGCTGAACTGGACATGACCAAAGTGTTTATTGAATATGGGCAATTATGTCAAGTAATGTAATTATCACTTTCAATCCTCAAATGTTAAAAGTCCATTTATTACCAGATATTCAAAGAAGTGCCTTAGGAGTAGACAGAGCCTGGAGGCATTCCTCAGAGGAAGCGTTTTTATTAAGGGGGAGTGTATTTATGTGTACTAAAAATTAGAAGGTTTTGAATAATTCAGAGGGGAAATGGAACTTCATTTCCCTCTTGGATGTAATTTAGTTTGAGGTGATATAAGCTCATGTCTACAATATTAGTTTAATATGAGAACAAGCCCCTTTGCAGCAGGAAGATGTTGCTCATTCAGATTTCCTTGTCTTCATAAGCAATTATTTGTAATGCAGCTCTGCAGTACTTTGATTCAGTTTGTTTTGGACCAGCTGAATCAAGGGATGCAAATGCTGCCTTTCAACAGTTTCACTGGCTTAGACCTGTCTGCCGAGGAAGATTCATATCGATTCTGTGTAATTTAAGATGCTCCGTTGGGCGTGCTTGATAACATCAGTGAGGCCGGCAGAGCACGCTGGAGCTGAGATTCTACATGGGGGTCAGCTGTTAGGTTGAGGAGCAGGGCATCTAGGCAGCCTCAGGAGATTGTTGCTTAGTAATTTCTCATCTTTCCCAAGAATTAACCAGTGAAAGAAGCTCATGAAAAGGAGGCCAAGATAGTGACACCTTTTTAGATGAGGGCTAAAATGTATGAGCAGATTTTAGGAATGCACATGTAGTTAAGATGCACAGCTAAGAAGTTAAAACAAATTGACCTCATTAACAGAGTCCCTCAGTAGCTTCTGGAAGCTAGAAAAAGATCCCCCTGCAAACTCCCAGAGGTCACAGGTGTGAAAATTCTTAGTTTCAGCTTGGTGGCAGAGATGGAGTCTCCCATGAATCTGGGTCACGATGTATGACGAGGGTTGAGTTTTCTGTTCTAGTGGTTCTCTGTTTGGGGGCCCCCCGAACCTAGTTGGAGAGGCTGGTTGGGAGGATGAGCACAGATGAAAGCCACCTTGCACCCGCTGTTGGGGGACAGTACGGGGGTGACGGTGAGTTGAACAGGGAAGTAGCACTCCTTGGAGAGGTTCCATGCATGGGATCACTGGGCCATTAGTGTGGGCACAGCGCGCAGTGGGTACATTCAGCAAGTATAGCACCTTCCGACTGTCGCTGCATAGGACCACTGGGTCATCAGCACCAGGGCCTCATTTTCCATCGTAAGTCAATCATCTGGATATTTTATGTGGAATCCCTGGTTTATGCATGTTGGTGACGAGTTCAAACCATTACATTGTGAGGGTCAAATAAAATGCCTCTGTAGGACAGAATGGGCCCATGCGTCTGCCCCCTCTGCTTCCTGCCCTTCTGTCCTAATGAGGGACTTGTGAGGAAGGAAGGCACCAGCCCCTTCTCTTAGATATAAAGCATTATGAACTGGCTTGGAGCCTCGCTGAATCCTTTAGCATTTACCGAGTACCACACTGTGCTAGAGACCTGGAAAAACCCAGGCCGAGAGATGTTAGAGGCTCCGGCCTTTCGCAGGAGCTGATGTGCTCATGGAATGAATCGTCTCTGTGTGAGGAGAGAGAGGAGAGAGAGAGAGACAGAGAGACAGAGAGAGAGAGAGACCATGTCACACAGTGACAGTGGGAGGGTGGTATTGGCAAGTTCAATCATACTTGGAGACTAAAGGGATTTATAGTGGCTTAAAAGCCTGCCTGCCTGTAGGAACCTTAGCCCTTTCTCCTTTGTGGACCAGGGGGATTCACTTTGGAGGAATATTAGTTTCCTGCTCTTCTGTATAGATCCCACAGGGCTTCCTCCTCTTGCCTTAAATGTCTTTTTTCCCTTCCATTTGTTTAAAGATTTGGAAAGGAAAGCCAGGATGGAAAATACCTTACCGGCAACTCTGGCTCTCTGCAGAATCACCAAGCTGCCTAGGGACAGGGGAGCATCAAGTCTGCTTGGAGGAGGTGGAGAAAGGGAAAACAGAAGAAAAACAAATTAATATTTCAATGGATAGTTTTCCCTGGTGGCACATTGATGCTACTGTTTGGTTTTAGAGCCAAAAAGGAGCAGAAGTAAGGACTGTGGGAAAGAGGGGAAGTGAAGGGGGAGCCAAGACCTGCCTGGTGGGAGCAGCATTTGCCAGCTGGTGGGAGGGAAGAGGAGTGGGCTGAGGGGAAGGAGAGGGTTTCTGAGGATGCTCACAGACCAGAAATGGGGCGGTGTCAGCGGCTTTACACACTGTGAACAGATTCCGCACCTGTCATATTTCAAGGAGGGTGCTAATGAATATTTCTTAAATAATTATGTTTTTAGTTCTTCACAGCCACCTGCAGTAACTTGGATTATGCTTGCTTATCTCTGGGGCTTAGTTGGGCTGTCCATCTTCTGCTCCCCCAGGCCTTTGGAAGACTCTAGTCCTAGTTGCTCTTGTTTTAAATGTTCTTTCTTGTGGTAAATTACACAGGACATAAAACTTACTATCTTAATCATTGTTAAGTGTATAGTTCAGTGGCATTAAGTACATTTATATTGTTGTGGAACCAGCAGAACCATCCATCTCCAGAACTCTTTCTATTTTGCAGAACTGTAACTGTACCCACTAAACAAATTACCATTTCTGTTCTCCCAGCTTCTAGCAAGTACTATTCTACTCTGCCTATATAAATTTACTCTAAATGTCTAATATAAGTGGAATCATACAGTAATTGTCTTTTTATGACAAGCTTATTTTTCTTGGCATAATGTCCTGGAGGTTCATCCACTTGTAGCGTGTGTCAGAAATCAGTCCTTTTTAAAGCTGAATAATATGCCATTAGATACACAGACCACATTTTGTTTATCCATTTAACCAAAGGTGGATGTTTAGTTTGACTCAGTATTTTAACTGTTGTGACTAATGCTAATGTACAAATAAATCTTTGAGGCCATAATTTTGATGCTTTGTGGTATCTAAGCCTAGAAGTGGGATTGCTGGGTTATATGGTTAATAATTCCGATGTTAAATTTTGAAGGCAGTACACAGTGTTTTCTGCAGCACCTCAGCCATTCTATGATCATTATCAACAGTGCACAAGATTCCATGTGTTCATACATTTGTTGATACTCGTTATTTTCTGTTTTTAAAAATAGTAGGTGTTATTTTATTGTGCATTTTTACTTGCATTTCCCTAATGATGACAGTGATCTTGAGAAACTTTTACTGTGCCATCGTTCATGTCAATATATTCTTCAAGGAAATAACCTCTTCAAGCTCTTTGCCCATCTTTGAATCTGGTGGTTCTTTTTCATGTTGTTTTAGAAGTTTTCTGTATAGTCTGCGTATTAATCCCTTAGCATGTATAAGATTTATAGATTTTTTTTTTACATTCTATGGATTGCCTTTTTACTCCATTGATAGTGTCTTTTAAAAAAATTTAGAGCAGTTTTAGGTTGACAGAAAGATTGAGAGGTAGTGTCTTTTGATGACAGGAATTTTTGATTTTTATGAAGTCCAGTTTTTCCATTTTTTTCTTTTCTCTGTGCCCTTTGTGTCACTTCTAAGAAATCATTTCGAAACCCAGCGTCACAAAGATTTTGCCCTAAAGTTACTTATAATAAAGATTTAGATCTCACCTTTGATCCACGTTTGTTCTTTGTGAACTTCTTTGATTTAAAGGTTTATTTTCTCTGGATATAGCATGGTTGTCCCTGATCCTTTTTGTTAACACTGTTTGCATGGGATAGCTTTTCCAGTCCTTTCATTTTCACATTATGTGTATCTTTGAATCAAAAGTGAGCCTCTTGTAAACCACGTAGAGTTGAAATGTATTATTTTTAAACCTACTAGGTTAATCTCTGTCTTTTGATTGTAGAGTTTAATCCATTTACATTTAAAGTAATTGCTTATAAAGAAAGACTTTTGTCATGTTGCTGTTTATCTTCTTTATATGCCTTATGCCTCTTTTATTTCTCATTTCTTGTATTTCTGTCCTTTTATATTTAATTTTTTATAGTCAAACATATCAATTCTCTTCTTGTTTCTTTGATGTATATTCTGTGACCATTGTTCTTGTGGTTACCATGGGAATTACATATATCATCCTAAATGTATGTCACTCTAATTTGAATTTATATCCTCTTAACTTAAATAACCTTAAAATTCTGTTTCTTTATAGCTCTGGCTTCATGCCTTTGAATTGTTGTTACCATAGAATTTCATCTTTATACATTTTATGTCCAAATACCTTGATAGTACTTTTTAAAATGTACTTTTAATTGTTGAGTTAGAAGACAAAGTTACAGTAATACTACCATTTGTACTTACCCATGTATTTACCTTTCCTATGATGTTTATTTATTCATACAGCTTTGAGTTCCTGGCTAATCTTCTTCATTTCAACCTGCAGGAATCTCTTTAGCATTTCCTGCAGGCTTGCTCTAACAGTAACCCCTGGCTTTTGTTTATCTGAAAATGTCTAAATTTCTTCCTTATTTTTGAAGACAGCTTTGCTGGATATAAGGTTCTTGATTGGCAGTGTTTTTCTCTTAACACTTTGAATATATCAGCCTGTTGCCTCCCGACCTCCAATATATCTGTTGAGATATGTGCCAGAATCATTATTCAGAATCCTTTGTGATAAGTCACTACTCCCTTACCACTTTCAAGATTCTCTTGGACTTCGGTTTCCTATATTGTGATTTTAATGCGTGCGTGCACACACACAATACGTATGTTGGCCTACTTTTTGGTGTCCTACAGGACCCTTAGGCTCTCTTCATTTTTCTTCAACATTTTTTCTTTCTTTTTCTCAGTCTCAGTAATTTTTATTGTTCTAGCTTCACGTTCACTGTTTATATCTTCTTCTTGCTTAAATCTGCTTCTGAGTCCCTCTAGTGAGCTTTTACTTTTAGTTGTTATACTTTTTGGTCCCAGAAGTTCTTGGTTTCTTTTCAAGTTTTCTGTCTCTTTACTGATAGTTCAGTTTTGTTCATACACACACACACACACACACACACACACACACACACACACATATATATTTACTTTCTCTGTCTTATTTTAGTACTTTGAGCATCTTTAGAACAGTTATTTTTAAGTCTTTGTCTAGTAGATCTGTCATCAGGTCTTTTGCAGGGAAAGTTTCTCTTGCTTTATTCTTTTCTTTGGGCCATAATTTTCTGTTTCTTTGTATGCATTGTGACTTATTGAAAACTGAACATTTGACCATAATAATTTGGTAACTCTGGAATTCAGACTGTGCCCCGCTTGGGGTTTGCTGGTTTTGTTTTGATCCCTGAAGGCTTCTCTCTGCCTAAGATCAGCCAGCGATACAGATTTAAGGTATTACCAAAGCCTGTACCTTTCCTTGTGTATGCACAGTACCTTTCTAGTTTTTCTCATGTATTCAGTTGCTTTTTTTTTTTTTTTTTTTTTTGGTGCTGGGGATCGAACTCGGGTCCTTGTGCTTTCAGTTGCTTTTGAATGTCCTAACCTTAAATGTCTGGCTCCTATATGGGAAAAAAGAAAAATGAAAGGGATAAAAGGCTGGCCTTCTAAATCCCCTGGAAATCACTTTGGCTCAAGGTAGAAGGACTTAGAACAATGAGGAGCGGTGCAGCAATAGTGCCTGGTGCCTCTGTGTCTGCACCTCCATGACTAGAAGCAGCAATCAGTAGTCAAACACTGATTCTCCATACTCGGAGGACAGAGACTATCTGCACCGACAAGATGCGCCCAGTCTGATCCTGGATCATGTACATGGCTGCCTGCCACTGGGCTTGTGTGCGAGGAATGAGTAGCTGCTACTGAGCTAAGATCTGAAATTGACTAATTCACCAAGGCTTCCCCTGCATGTTGCAAACCTTCAGCAATAGACTGTACAGTTCCAAAATGGATATATCAAATAGATTCTACCAATGTCATTGTTTTTGGGTAGGGAGGTGGATTCCTGGTGTCTTTCTGGAATCCTACTCTGCCATCTTTTGAGAATCCTCTCCCTGACTCCTTTTATCAAAACCTGTGCTACCACAGCAGAACCTTTACCACAGTGTATGTAAACTGTCAGTATCTTTTGGTTAGTGGCCTCTCTCTCCTTCATGGCGGGAAGCTCTTTGGGGGTAAGGGTATTGTTTTTGCCGTTTTAATCCAAGTGCCTTGAGAAGAGATCGGTGAGCGATTTTACAGTGTCAGTGAATGTTTCTGAAAGGTGACACTTGAGAAGGGACCAAAAGATGACTTTGCCTACCTATTTTCTCTTCCCTTTTCAGAGAATGTATAAGTTAAGTTCTGGGGACTCTTACCTTCTCTTGACTTTAACTGTTACTCATCAGTAGTCAAAATAATGGTGCTCTTCTAGCAGCCTCAGCTATCTTAACGGGAAAAATCTGCAAACAGTTTTCTGAGTAGATTAAACAGCTTTTCCACACTATACAGTACAGTTTCCCTACTCTTCACTGGTGGCCCTGCCCACACTGTAATTGATAAATTGTGTACCTGTATGCCACATACTTTTTGCTTTATATGTAATTTTAACATGTGTTACAAGTAGTTACAAATTGTGATAAAACAAGAAAAGTTATATTCCGAAGTAGAAATAGTGATAGTTGCAAGATGTACTGCTTAGATAACATTGGGGAAAGATGCAGAGAAAATTAAAGTAAAAGAGATTAAGGACTCCAGTACACTTGTGGGTGAGTTAATAGCTTAGGAACAGATGGATTTTAAACCATAGTAGTTAATCTCTGAGATCATCACTATATTATAGGATCCAATGATTGATATAAAATGGTCACCATGAAAACAATTACCTTAGTGTTGATGCACTATTTCAGACGAAAGAAATTCTATAGTATATTTTGCAATCTGGCTCTTAGCATAATTCAAACTTTTGAGTGCATTGCCTCTTAGATAGGCTTCAGTTGCTAGAAAATTAACTTATATGGAACACTTAGTTCCCCACTGTTGCTAGGTAATGAAACATCACTGAATTTTAGTAGTTGATAAATTCACAAATAGTAATGTGAGATACTTAGTGATTAATCTCTAATTGTGCTCAGACCCTGTTGTGAAAGCATTTATCTACAGAATCAGAAATAACTAAAATAGAGTTAAAGTTGTCCAGTAGCAGTGCCCTGGGAGTTTACTCCCCATGTTAAATCTGAACCGATGAGTTTGCTGTAGTATATGGGAGGATGTTTTAATATTTCTTAAAAAAATTATATCCTGCTCACCAAGTACCTAGTTTGTCCCCAAGTCTTACGTGTATTAACTGATTTTAGTACTCATAAAAATAATCCTGTGAGTGAAGTACTATTACTATTCCCATTTTACAGATGGCAGACCTGATACAAGAGAGATCAAGTAACTAACTCAAGTTTCTCCAGCTGGTAAGTGGAAATTCAGATGTGTGGAGGCTGGCTCTGGAGTCGGTGTTCTTAACTGTGCTCAGTGCTGCCATCATAGATCTTTCCAGCTGTACTTTTTAATTGCCTCTTCTCTACTCCTGCATGAAGTAGTAGAAACGCAGTTTATGTCGAAGGTGCTAATGGGATTTCTCTTTAACACTTTATGTCCAAGATTAGGTCCTCCTCTTTAGCTTGGTCTGGGCCAGCAGTTTATTCTTTCCTTTTCTGACTCTGGTCTGTAGCACAATTTACACACCGTTGGCTCCCCAGATGTCAATTTCTAATTTAGAACTTTGTACCATTTTGGCCAGGCATGGTGACACATGCCTGTGACCTCAGCCTCTTGAGAGGATGTGACAGGGAAATCACAAGTTAGAGGTCGGCCTGGGCAGCATGGCTGACCCTGTCTGACCATTAAACAAACACAAAGCGCTTGGTATGTAGCCCAGTAGAAGAGAGCTTGCCTAGCGTGAGTAGGGTCCTGGATTCAGTCCTCAATACTGGAGGAAAAAAAGGTACTATTTTCCCGTATCCTAAATTATAGCAACATAACTCCTTTGCATAATGTTTCTATCATCCAAGATTTTTGTTTGTAAGTTAGAGAAACCCTGGCTCATAATTTTGAGCAGAAGGCTATGGATGATGTTGAGGTGGTGAGCAAGATTTGGAGAACCCTAAGCAGAGACAACAGGACCAGCAAAGCACAGTATTTTATAATCTAGCTCTTAACATAATTATGGCCCCAGCTTTTACCCTGGCATAACTCTACTTCCGGGGAGGCTACTACTGTTGGCTAGAGCAGCTGAAGCTGCCATTCAGTGGGCACATCTCACGGCACTGCATCACATCTCATCGTCACTGTGGTCTTTGGGTCATGTACTCAAGATGCAAAATCCCAAGTGGGAGCAGCATTTGACTAAGCCTGGCTGGTTTCCCTAGGGGGATCAAGGATCAGGAGCTCTCATTTTGCTTCTTTAGTGAAATTATAGACTCCTCGCCTCTGCCAAAACTGACAGCATTGAAAATTGTCCAGAAGCAGGAAGTTGGTTTGGTTCCTAGCAGCCAAAAACAATGAGAAATATCCCTACAACAGTGTTACTCTAACTTTTTTGTCTGCAACTCCAAAAGGATATACATGCATTCCTGTGTAAGTGCTCACACACACATGCCCGTACACACCACATTTGACCAAAAAGAATTTCAGGAAAGAATTTGCCCATGGAAATGTCACCAACAGATATTTTCTATTATAGTCTCATTTCTGAAAATACCAGCCGTGACTCACTACACTGATTTGAATTCGAAAATCTTACTCTACAGCCTTCTCCGTAGTATATTAAAAATACTCCCAACAAATAGTTTTACCCATGAAATGTGCATATAATTGATAAACTGTTTTATAATTCCAGTCCTTAAGTGAAACCCTGTCCTCACATTGGTCGATTTGCAAAGTAGATCCTTGAAGTTTGGCATTTATTATCTTGACCACAAAGAAGCCAAAAATGAAAAGAAAATATGAATCTGTTAAAAAGCAACATTTTGTATTTCTCTAACACAGTATCTGATTGTATCATCAAAAGTCCTTAATATACTACTTCAGCATGTTTGTTTATAGTGCTCGAAAATTTTAAATCATTAAAAGTTGCTAGAAAGTGATGAATTTTAGTTTTGGGAACCTATTAAACAGCAGTGTTTCTTTCAGCAAATACGAACTGAGAAATTGTCCTTGGTGAGGCCTTTGTCAGATGTTATGAAGGACACAGTGGTGACCAGGGGCTGGAATCCTAGTCTCCAGGAGCTGAAAGTCTAGAAGTGAAAATAAAAATGTAGAAAATGAGAAGAATAACAATAAGGACTAACAAGACGCATAGGTATTCAGAGTAATGGAGTGTCCAGTTTCTGGTGAGCAGTTTCTATGGCACAAAAGAGGACATCAAAGGCTACGAGAGAGGGATGTCCTCTTACTTGAAGTCCACAGCGGTGCAGCCCATGAAGCCATTGGGACTCTGCATAGACTTACAGGCTTGCTTTGACACCCAGCTAATTCTCGGTACATGTATAGTGAATGGATTGATCTTGTTTTGGCAGCAGAGTTCCTGTGGACTGCTGTGAGAACTCAGTGTTATGGACGTGGGCTCCTGCATAGGTCTTCGTGGGACTGAGGAGTGTGGGAGCTTTTGGGGAGGTAGTGCCAGCCCAGCAGCCAGAGTAGGGATGAAAGTCACAGACGTGGCTTTGCTGTCAGCGCTTGTCTGTTGCAAATCAGAAACAAGTTTCATCTGAATTCAGCTAAGTTCTGTTGAGTATCAGTTAGATGAAAATTCTGGGGCTTGAAGGGAATCTGCAGATGCTATCAGGCAAGGACCCTATGGAGCAGTCCAGTTCCATGAATAAAGTAGGTCAAGAAAGGAAGGGATGAGGCATCTGTGGAAATAACCACGAATAGTAAAAACAGAAGAGAATAAGTGCCGTAAGTGAGGCACAGAGAAAGTACAATCAGTGATCTTGGCCAAAAGCAAGCAGGGAACTCCAGGTTGACTTTGGCATGTCTGAGTCAGCCGTGTAATGGTGTATGTGTTACTCTTCTGTAGTCATGATACCAGTGTCTTCAAACTCTGCTCTTTCCTTGATATAATTAACCTAGTATGCCTTATTCACCAAAGCACTTGTGTGTACTAGGAAACCACTAGGCAGAGTTTGTGCTCCAGAAACACACACCATGGAGATAATACTGAAAGACAATAGTACTATTTCTTCTGCTTTTTCAAGATGGAACTATTTTTGTGTCCTGGCAGATGGCCCATAGTAACAATTCTTTTCTTGGCTGATGATAGCCAGTTCTTTTAATGATGAAATTCTGCCTGAAAGACACTTTCCCCAGTCTCTTACTATATAAAGAGTGAGTCTCTGGAATAGAAATGATGTTTATCGTGCATTGAGGGGCTGTACACATTTTGGGATGGAATGAGGGGCTGTCATTACCAGAGAGCAGGTGGATATTAGGGCACTTTACGAGCTGTGATTAGGGATGGGCAGAGGAAAGGACAAGGTACCAGGGAAGGAGGTTCTGTTCTGTACAGAAGGGGGGTACAAAAAGGGGGCCATGCAGTACCAGATGTTGTTGAGAACTAGAAAAAAAAATAGCAACAAGAGTCAGTTTTACATCTGTGGGCATTACTCCCTTCTGAGGCCCCATCAACCTATTTTTAATGCAGTGATGTAATACTACCATTTATTTAATAACCACCAGTTGATATGTATGTTGCATATGTTTTTTTCCTAATCCTCACAAAAAAGCTACAATCCACTACTTCAGTTGCATTAAAATGCAGACAAGGAGAGCGGGTGAGGTTAGTGAGTTAGCATATATTCAGAGGAGGGCACTAACCACCATTCGAAGCAGAAGGTGCCATGTCTCCCTCGCCTTATTCCGGCATACTTTCCTGTCCTGCTCGTGTTTATGATGGTCATTGTGAAGGTGTTCTGTGAGGCTTAACCACAGGCAGGTAGTTTTAATCTTTCCAGACATATGACATACAGAGACTTTGTCTTCTAAGTAGCAGGCTTCCTGATAGAACATGCTGGTTAGCTCAGAGACACGCTGAGTTGCCACTCCACAGGTTGCTATACATCTTAAAATGTCAAAGTAGGTGTCAAAGTATATGTCTCTCTTCAGACATTGTGATTTGATTTTCATTCTGCTAGCTCAGAATTCTTCAAAGTTCTCCTATTTTTGCACTCAGGAAGAGGAGAGAATCACATCTTATTTGGTAGCTCGTCCTCTGGGGACACCAGGCCTTCTCTTTGTCAAACAAACCAGAGTTTCCTGCTGTCAGTTTCAGATCTGGGTGTCCTGTCATTTCAGCAGTCACATCCTGTCTTCAGGCTTTCCAGGTGTCCGATACAAGGATCTCCCCAGATCCCTGAAGTTCGAAATTTCAATTTGTATTGGAAGAGCCACAAATCAGTCATTTTAGTGAATTTGTGGGTTTCGTCCAAATGATTTGAATCTTCAAACTTTGAACTTTTCTTTATTCTAAAAGAAAACAGTGGTTTTAAATTTCTAAACTTTTATTGTAGTGGTAAAAGACTTATAACAAGAAACTGAGATACCATGTTCTCCCTTCCCGTTGCAAGTCCTGCTCCTCAGAGACCACAGATTTCAAACAATCCTGCCGTCTTTCCGGATATCCAACTCTACTGCTCTAAGAATGTGCTTTATTTATATTTCTTGCTCTTAATCTGTTTTGGATGTGTGAGAAAGGTGTCTCATCACAGCAGTGGGCGGTTCAGCCCTCTTCCTGCATATCCCTCCTCCCTGCTTCCCTTCGGTTGCAAAATTTGGTTAAGTCAGCACCATCTCGTTACAGTATATGACTATGACTTGCAGTCTGCTGGTGATTCTCTCTAGTGTACTCTGATGATTCATTTCTTTTCTCATGCAACTTTTTAAAAAACCTTTTCCTTTAAGGTTAGCAAATGACAGCTGAGGCAGACATTGCTTGTTGCTGCCCATCAGCCATTTCTCTTTCCTTGTTGCTGGCTGGATTGTTGTTCCTGTGTCTAGGCCTTTGCTCCCTAACTCACCGGTTGCTCATTATGCCGAGCCACTTACCGGGGCCCCTGATATTCTCTGTGCTTCAAGGGGAAGCCTGCAGAAGTTTGCTCTTGGAGAAATAAACAAAGAAGAAATAGCTTCACCTATCACTTGGAGAGAAGAGTTCTAAAAGTCTGCAGCACACTTACTGAATATAAATACATAAACACATCAGTTGTCTTTTTCTCACTGGCTCTACTTTCCATAGTCTTCTGCTCCAGTCTAAGCTGATTCATCTCTGGACCTGGCCACCACCTGCTTTCTCTTGGTCTACCTGTCCTTGCTTTCTTGTCGTCTTACTTCATTTCCATCATGATCATGCAAGAACATCCTCTTTAGAGATTCAAGGAAATGTATACATGCAATCATTTGCTGTAGAGTGGTGGTTACACATGCTTCTGTGAGGTCTGTCTCTCTAGTTCCACACGTAAACCTAGGCAGCCATGGGCCCCAGATATAGGGCTGTTGATTAAACTGAATTCCTGTAATGAGAAATCCTAAAATTCTCTATAGCAGAATGATTCTGCATCAGAATTTATTCCATGTATAGTTGTGTACTGCATGATGGCATTTCAGTTAATGATGGACCATATACGCCATGGTAGTTTCATGAGATTACAGCCTCTAAGGACATAGTAGCCATTTTTAGTTTGAGTAAGTACACTTTATGCTGTTTTCACAATGATGAAATCACCCAGCAGTACATTTTTCAGAATATATTTGTCGTTAAGCGAAGCATGTTGGCATTTAAATTATTTCATCTATGAAAATGTTTTTTGTACTTATGATGATAATTTAGCAAGGTATAGAATTCTTGGTAAAAATAATGATTTCTTGAAGTGTTATCGTGGCTCCCAACTTTACTCATTTTACTGTTCAGAAATCAGTTGCCAGTGTGATTCCTTTCATTCATGATCTGTTTTATCTCTCTGGAAGATTTAGAACTTTCTCTTTATCTCTAGAACACTGAAATTACTTGATATTTTGCTTTGCAGTACACTAATTTTTATTTTCTTGACCCTCGGTGGGGGCTTTAAATCTGGAGATTTGTGTTCTTCAGTGTTGAAAATTTTCCTATTTTGTGTTGTTGGTAATTTTCTCTCTTCTTTTTTCCTCCTATATATCTGTTAGAATTTAGAGCTTTTGGTTGTATTTTATCTTTTTATATTTTTTCTATTAATTTCTCCTGGGGGGGGGACTCTAACTTCTGAGTGTTTCCCTACACTTTGTCTTTACAGCCCTTAATTCCTTCTATTGATTTTTACATCTTAATTGTAGTATTTTTAATTTTTTATTTAAATTGAATTGAATTCTCAGATTCTCCTTTACTGTAACACTTTACACTTGTTTCATAGGCACTCTCATCTTTCAGAGAGAATAAATTAAAATCTTTAAAATGTTTTCTTCTGTCTTGCAACTGGGAGTGATTTTAAAAACCTAGTATAGCCATATAATGGAATATTACTCAGCATGGAATAGAAAGGAAGAAACTATTCATACATATGATAATATGGGTAAATCTTTGATGCAATGTGCATTTTACTAGTATTAATATTAATGTAATCATTATATCAAATTAATTATGGTATTAAATTAGTATAATAGTATCAATAGTATTTTCATTAGTGTATGTTTATGACACATAATGCTACATTTTTTTTTGAGAATTGATGTATTTGTATATGTCATATCTTGGTCATTTTTTATTGCTTTAGCCCTCTCTCCTTCCCCTCCCCTTTCTCCTGATTTCCTTCCCCATCCTCAAATACTCTGCCATTCTGTTTCCTACCATCTCTCCCTTATTTTATGCTTTAATTTATTTATATTTTATGCTTCTATAGTAATATACCTAACTTAATGTTATTATCTAGATTCATCCATCTTGAAACTGAAGGAGGCCAGATTTAAAAGACTATATGTTATGTATTTATATAACATTCTTGAAAAAAACCTACAGGGGTAGAGAATGAATCAATATTTGTATTGACCAGGAGGAGGGACTGATTACAAAAGGGTGAAAAATGTTTAGGGTGACGCAACTGTTCTCTATCCTAATTATATTGATGGTTTCTCTATGTGTTTGTCAAAACTCATAGAACTGTGCACCAAAAGGCATAAATTTATTATATGTAAATTAAAACATAATTTTAAAAAGTTTTAATCTTTCTCTGTACTGTAATGCTATGTCTTTTTATTTGAAGTTGTTCTCGCATATTTAGAATTTCTTAGCTGTTTGCTTATAGTTAAGAATGAAGCACTAGAATGCTGATCAGATCTAGGGCCATGTGTTATATACATTTGCTCAAAGTTAAATATTAAGAGTATGGAAGATGAAAACTATACAGTATTGACACACACACACACGTGCGCACGCGTGCACATCTGTTTATAGATGGAATGTTAGGGAAAGAAGTAGTAAATCACTGCTTAGCATTTTCATCTCTCCTAAATAAGTTATCTTTTCTTACTTCAGTGCCTCTTGG
The DNA here is from genome assembly GCA_004026905.1 of Hystrix cristata. Classification (NCBI taxonomy): domain Eukaryota; kingdom Metazoa; phylum Chordata; class Mammalia; order Rodentia; family Hystricidae; genus Hystrix; species Hystrix cristata. The sequence goes on along the minus strand of PVJO010007219.1, from coordinate 29,428 downwards.
GTTTTTCTCTCTTTTTCTCCTCTAGCCTCCTTGGAATCAAAATCTGATATTTGGTGGAAAATGGACACTTGGGATCATTTGTCCATCATGTGTCACTTTATTCTTTACACACCATTATGATTTGGATCAAAAATGTCCCTGAAAAGGTTTATGTGTTTGGAGGTGGACCCTGGTTGGAGGAAGTGGGTTACTGGGGACATGCCTTCAAAGGACGTACTGTATCATGTCCCCAGGCCCTTCCTCTCTGTGTTGTGCTTTCTGGCTACTGTGAGGTTAGCAGCTTTTATTTACCGTGCATTTCTGCCAGTCTTTCTGCCTCAGTACCAGCTGACCATGGACCAGATCCTCTGGCACCATGAGCCAAAAGAAACCCTTCTGTATTTAAGGTGTGTACATTAGGTATTTTTGTCCCAGCAGTGGAGAGCTAATGCATATGTCAGTCAGAGGATACAATATCTCAGGGATCCTGCTTTCCTCCCTTCTTTCCAGATATGTTCTCGGCCTATGGGGCTTTGGCCTTTCCAGGCTGGTTTCACATGGATTCCTGCCCTTGGAGTTGGAAGACCACCCACTGTGGGATCTTAGGACATTGTGCCCAGCCTCATTGTGCTTAGCACATTATGTCTGCTGGGGAAGCTCTGCCCCACTACTCAGCAAAGTTTCCTTCTGATTTACTTGTGATGTTGACATTTGTTTTGACATTAGAGTGTGTTCCTACCATGAGCTCTGTGGATCAGAATTCCTGGTTTCTCCTCTTCAGAAGTGTCCTCATACTTTAGTGAGAAAGTGCCCTGCATAGTTTGAACACTAAATGCCCCCCGAAGTCCTGTGTGTTAAGCGCTTGGTCCCCAGGGTTGTACTAGAAAGTGAAATATAGAACCTTGTAAGATGACGTTAGGTCACCAGGGGATGTGAGACCCCATTCCCTTTCCCCCAGCCCATTTCCTGCTGATGTAAGCAATTGCCCTGCCACATGCTCCTTCCATCACATGCCATACTTGCCTATTTAGTGCATTGGGGCTGCATGATCTTGTACTGGAAACTCTAGAACCCTAAGCCAAAATAAACCCATTCTCTTTATAAGTTAATTGCTTCAGCTATTTCATTATGACAACAGGAAGCTGACTAATAGAATCTCCAAGAATAGGCCCGGAATAGATTCTCTGACTTTCTGCAGGGTACAGACGTGCTAGCCCCAGCATTTGGATGGAGGAGTGTTTGGGCTGCTGCCACTCTGGGGAGAGCAGCCACCCCGTGGGTCAGGCACTTCCCTGTTGCAAAGCCATACAAGTCATATGTGTAAGCTGTGATTGTCAGTCACTGCACAGAGTTGATGAATTAGCTTTTTAGCAATTTTGTTTAAAAGACAGTAAGCATAAGCATTATGGCATTTTTTTGAAATTCTTTGATAAAGTGGATGCGTTTGAGTATTTCATGTTATTTAACAGTGAATTTGTAAACTGCAATTTTAAATATTTAAAGCATGCCGATTAAAATTCACACTTACTCAAGTTTGTACTTTCCAGGGATGTTTGTTTTTTGCTGCTTAGGGAAATTGTCTGTTTTATTAATTAGCATGTATAAAGCCTCAGCCATCTTGCAGAAATGCTACCAGGGCAGTGTCCCACCCTGGAGTTATTAATTGGGGGCTACCAAACACATGTCAACGTGTTGTTATTTTCAAAAGCACTCTTAAATTTTGTCTCAAACATAACTATTTTTCAGTATTTTGCCTCAAGCTTTGGTGAAATATTTGAGAATTCTTACAAATGAACTAAAGTACTATTTATCTCAGTTGTACAGAAAAGACTAGTCAATCTTCCCAGCTGTGGTATCTGTTTTTTCTTCTGTATTTTCAGGCTGAAATGGTTCATAACTAAGTAATATTTTTTTTTCTTGTCCTTTGTCTTCATTTCCTTATCACTTCCTTAGAGATAAAGGTTTCTAAGGGTGGTGTTCCCAAATGCCTCGTTCATTACAGTGTAATTAATGAAAATATAAAGACTTTTTGAAAGACTTGGGGCCTGAAAATATGTGTCTTTCCATTTTATTGGTGGCTTCGCATCCACTTATGCAATGTATTTTCTTTCTGGCTGTTATAGCCTCTCACCTTTTTTTTTTTTTTTTTTGGCTTGGGCTGCACCACAGTGTTAAATATTTAGCTCCATCTTTCTAAGCCATCTCTTTTATTTGACAGGTAAAAAGGATTATGAATTTCTGATGCAAGATAAAAAAAAATTCACCTTCTGGAAGAAAAGGAATTTGAAGGAGCTGCATTTATAGTGACCTAGTGCAGGCTTTTGAACTGAGAGTGGTCATTGCTTTATCCCTAATGAAGTTAAAGAGAGTTTTTCTTCATTTTAGATAGCACACATACTTGAGGATTAGAGTCTGTGTCCCTGCAGATAAGCAAGGCTCCCGTGCACCCTGCATCGTGGGTGCATTCTGTGGGGCTGTGGTGCACAGAAGTTGGCTGCATAGAGCTCGAGCAAGCCTATGCTTTGAAGTAACCTCAAGAGTGGGTGGAGCAGGGTCCAGAAGAGGAACTTGGGAAAGCGTTCTGCCCTCTTACTTGCATGAGTCCAGCCCGCATGGACCTCTCCCAGTCTGCATGGGCTTGCTTCCCTCCCCACCTGGGCAGGTGGCTTTAGGGAGTCTCCCGTTGCTGCTCAGTCAAGCCTGTCCACCTTGCGGAGGAGAACTGGGCTATCAGATTAGTGACCAGACAGAAACGAGGGAAGCATGTTTGTTGGGAATCCTTTTATAAAGATTTGGGGTTAGGAAGGAGAAAGGGAATGAATTAGTAAGATATTGCAGTGCTCTGTGAGTACTAGGACAGTTGAATAATTAGAAGGTGACACTCAAAATCTAGCAGAGTGGATCCAACCTCAGTTGTGTTCTGGAGCCACGTGGTAGGAGAGGCTAAAAAAATAACCAGGTTGGGTTTCTAGGCCCAGCAGCCATGCCGGGAGGGAGGCACACAACCTGCAAACAGACATCTGCAAATCATTCTTTGACAACTGCTGTCCCTCATCTGACGAGACCAAAACAAAATCCTCATCTGATCCAGCCTGTGGAATGACACTTGAAGTACCTACATAAAAAATTCCTTTTCCATAATTCCAAAATTGTTTGCTTTGTATCTAGATGTGACATCTGTGTCCGTCTTTTTAGTTTCCTTTTAGTAAACATAAGCACAAAGTTCTGTTACTGAAATGATATGGGTCTTACCTATTATTTTGTAAATGGCGTATTAATCTTCAATATGTTAGCTTTTCTCACCTGTCTCATGAAGTAATGGTAGAGAATTTATCACCAACTCTTGACAGTCAGAACAATGTTCTTGCTGCCTTTTGAAACTGTCAGTCTTTTCTACTAGATGAAAAAGTGTTCTTCACCAGATTAGATAACCCCCAGTTTTCTGGAAAGGCAGATAGGGATTACAAAGATAATTGAAATCCATAGATAATCCCCAGGCCTCATTTTAGGTATTATTTTGCCCTCTTCCCTCTTAAAATCCTTTTTACAGCAAACAGTATTTGACAGATTTGAATTTCATTGTGGTGTCTTTTCTTTGGCTTTTCACCACTGAGGGAATAGCAAGTGAATGGAGCTTAGGGAAGTGGGAGCTGGGGGAGCTGGTGCCAGGGGGGATCCTGCAGTCCAGCATCGCCTGCAAAAGCAATACTCAGACCTTGAATGATGTCTCCCTCTGGTATCTCTATCAGGGGGCCAGCCTGATTCCTTCTGAAACTTTCTATCTCCCTCTCTTTCATTAATAAATTATAAGAAGGGAGAAAGGTCTTCCCCCCCCCCAAGTGGTCCATTGGAATTTCTGTCTCCTTGCCGTGATGTGGTGCTTGTATTTCTGTTTTAACTGCTTATGTTATTACACCCTGCCTTGCTTTTACCACCATGGTTGTTACCTGTATATAAATTTTATCCTTTTCCCTCAGGAGTTTGCCATTTCTGTGAGGATTAGTTCTCTTGCCCTATCCCAGAGCCCCTTTGAGTCCTATCTCCATAGCACCTTGCTTTTTCTTAACTTGCTAGCTTGTTCCGGGTCTGAGAAGATGGGTATGAACTAGGCTGGACATAAGGAGCCTGGCCCTGACCCTGCTGGTGCAGGGCCTCGCCAAACTACTTTGATTCAGTCACTCTGCCTCTTAAGTCTGCAGTTTCCTCATTTTAAAATGAGAAGATTGAGCTAATTAATATCTCAGTTCCTTCCACCTTTTACCACTGAGCAAGTCTGTGTTGAATAAACCCTTAGCCTGGCATTATGTGGAGAGCTAAATAAATTAGGAAAGATTCAATGATGCTGCCCTATGGAATCACTCAGCAAATATTTATTGAGTGCTCTCAGAATTGTAGTCTGGTCACTGGGATCTGTAGTAAGGAGGACTTATTTGGCTTTATCTTTGTGGAGGTTTCATTTATTGAGTGAGAAAAACAAAGCATAGAATAGCTGGTAAAGGCTATGAGCAAATTGACTGGGGGCTGTCATTGGAGACAGAGGATGACATCTAAGAAGGGCTGGGTAGGGAGGTTACAGAGCCTGGAAATGTAAGGAGGGTCTTACTTGTGCAAGGCCAGGCATTGAGGGGCGAAGATGTGAGGACACCAGTGCAAAAGCTCCCGGCAGAAAGTATCAGTGTGGGAGGCCCCTGTAGCGAGAGCCAAGTGTGAGGGAGAGTGGGAGGATCTAAGAGGATTTTCACAAGGCCACAGAGTTCAGGACAGGAAGCCATCGGAGGGTTTGGGGCTTGGAAATGCCTTGATCTGATTAATGTGTCGAGATAGTCCCCTGGCTATCTTATAGAGGAAGGTTGGCTGCTTCTTTCTTTATTTTTAAATTTTAACATTTTTAATTGACACATCTTCATGCATGTTTACAGTGTGATGATTGAATACATATGGGATACAGTGTGGTAGTTGAATACATGTGTACAGTGTAAAGTGATCAGCTCAGGGCAATCAGCATTTCTGTGTCCCAATACATTTATTGTTTCTTCGCACATGAAGACTTCAAACTCCTCTCTGTGAGTTCTCAGAAACATGTAGAATGTGTTGTTATAAACCCAGTTCTCTCCCCCTTCCCCACTGTCCTCCTAGCCTTGAGGGACATCGCTCTGTTCTCTTCTTTGAGGTCAACCTTTGCAGCTTCTGCATGTGAATGTCTCTTTAGGGAGGGAAGAGTGGAAGCCGCAAGACTGAGCAGATTTGTGAGTGGCTCCCATGAGAGGTGGCCCAAAGAGGGAAGTAGATTGGAGTGATGAACTTCTGGAGTCAACCACAGAGCCCTTACTGATGAGTTGAGTTAAAGGTCGGGGCAAAGGACATGTCTGCATTTCTGACTTTGGCGGTACCAATAATCAAGGAAAGGAGGGTGGGAGACTGGCAGTGTGGGGTGGGCACAAGGCAGGAGGTCTTTTCTCTGGCCCTAATACCCCGAAACAAGTCTTTAGATCCTAATAGTCCAATCCACCTTGGCAAAATATAAATTCTGGCAAAAACCTTTCTCCCATGTTTGATGTGAAAAATAAGTTTTGAGGAAAAGGATGGAACAGAAGTGTGGACAATTGAAGAATAAAGATTGGCACATTTTTTTCCTTGAGGGCAGTGTAGTTTATTCAACAAATAATTACAGAGCACTAACTGTGTGTCAGGCCCTCTTGGAAACAAAACAAAAATCCATGATGGAATTCGAGGTCTGTATTAAGGTACAGATACTCACAGCTCTTTACACAGGGGTTATGCCTTAAAGGATGTCATCACAGTGTGCATTCATTTATTTTCTATGAAGAATTATTTTAAAAAGTAGATCTTGGGAATAATCTAAAGTCTGACAGTAGAGGAACTGCTGAGTAAATTATGACACAAGTGATCTTCAAAAAAGATAAGGTGTTTACCATAGATGTTTATATGGGCAGAAGTCAATGACATACAGATTGAACAGTGGGGGTTATAGAACTTATTCCATAAATGTACTAAAAGTCTAAGATACTATACATCAAATTCTATCTCTTATGATGGAGTTAAGAAATTCAGTTTTTTTAATCTCCTGTATGCAGTGAAAATACATTTTTAAAAAGATACGGCAATGTGTTTCCATTTTGGAAAATTGTCATCTAAGACAAACCAAAAGAAAATATTAATCACAACAGGCTAGGAATGAATACCTTGAATTTTCTGACTGAAATTCTGTCCTATAAAGGATTTGTGTTTTAAAGGGTAAAGCAATTGGTTTTTGTTGGGAAGTGCGAATGAAGTTTCTTTTGGAAAACGATGCAACATTTTACTAGGGAGACTTTAAGTATCAATGAACATAATATTTAATTAAATGTCACATTGGTCTAATCTTTGAAAAATTTAAGTTTCTTTCCTTGTCCTCCATTCAGGGTGAAATAACATTTTGCTCTTTTTACTCAAGGTAAAATAAAAATAAAATAGCCTCTGCTACCTCAAAAGAGATATTCTGAATAGATTCTTGTCTGCATATTTGAAAAAAATGTGATAGTTACCCCTTATATGTGTATAAGACAAGGAAAACAAATCAGGCTCCAGAGAGCTGTTAACAGTTTCTGTTACTTCACCGTCACAGATTTCAGCACCACAGACAGCTACAGAGGCTCTGGATATATATCCTGACGTATCCCAACCAATGATTTGATTTTGAACCATACTGTGGAAGTGAGCTTGTAAAGTTCATGTGGTGTCGTTTTAGATCAGCTGTAATTGTGCCTGTTGAGAATAAACGTGTACAGGTCAAGCATCTCAGATCTGAAATTCTAAAATCCACAATGCCGCAAAACCTCCAGGTTTTTTTTTTTTAATTTTTTTATTATTTTTTACCAAGTTTTGAGTGCTGATAAGATGCTATAAGTAGAAAATTTCAGACCTGACCTAATAGGATATAGTCAGGAAGTGGCTGCACTAAAAAGATTGTAGAAAATTTTATGTTTACACTTGAGTCCCATCCCAAAACTATGTAAAAAATACACACACACACACACACACACACACACACACACACACACACGATAAAAATCTATTTCCTTACTTCCTGTTATCTTTTATTTTGCTCTATATTTATAGTTTGAGTTCCTCATATAAGATAAACTGTGGTATTTGAGCTCATGTTTCTGATTGATTTCATTTAACAGTACGGTCTCAAGGTGCATCCATTTCCTTCTAAATGACTCAAGTTTATCCTTCTTAATGGTAGAGTAGTACTCTGTTGTGTGTAGGTAGCACATTTTCTTTATCCATTCATCTGTTGATGGACATACAGGCTGACTCTGTTTCTATTCTTACAATGACGCCTTTTCTTTTTCTCTTTCCTGTGGAATCTGTAGGATTTTGTTCATTGGAAGCTGTTCTTTTTCACATCTCCCTCTTTCTGGCCTTTCTGTGCCACTTAGCTGCGGCCTCAGGAGTGTGACCTTCTTAGTTCTTTTGCCTCTTAAGTGGAAGTGAAAGGAAAAAGAAAGAAAAAGCAAGAGAATGTTAAGATTAATTTCTACAAATACCTCTTTGCTTAAATTAAGCGAAATACTAAAATGTAATTGTGTATTAGTCCATTTTATTGCTGATATGCAATAGCACCAAGCAGGTAAATTATAAAGAAAGGAGGTTTATTTGGGCTTCCAGGTCTGGTCTGTGGTTGAGGGGCTGCATCTAGTGATGTTTTCTTGCTGGCGGAGTCCTAAGGTGGCCCAGGGCATCATATGGTGAAAGACAGGCTGTGTGCATACATACGTCCTGGTCACTCTTCTCCCTTTTCCTAAAAAACCAGCAGGATGCAATCATAGGGCCCCACCCTGCTGACCTTATCTAGTCCTAGTCACTACCCAAAGACCTCACCTTTAAACACTGTAGTGACTTAAATTTCTACCCCCTTAATACTTCAGAATAGGGATTAAATTCCAGCATGAATTTCAGAGGGGACAAGAGATAGCAAATTGTACAATAATGATTTTTAAATTTTACAGATGTGTCTAGGTAGAGGCAATTATGCTTGCATTCCAGAAGGTTCTAGTTTTTCATCCGCTTACCCAAAAGCACAGTTACTATTACTAATAGAGGCAAAGAATGCTTATGATGCAGTCCTTTAAAAATTAAAATGCAACTTTTTCTAGCAAGACAGTAAATACCAGGTGTCACTTTCGAGCAATCATGTTTTGCATTGTGGTTTGTGATGCCCTGTTTTGCTTGTTTCTGCTAAGCAGAATTTCTTTCTTTCTCCCAGCCTTGATAGTTCAAACCAAAGGAAGGTCTTGGCTTTACATTTATAGTCTGTCTGCAGAGAGTTAGAGGTGCTGCCCTTCTGTGGATGGCCCATATTTGTGGAATTTCTTGCTCTCTTTGGTTTTCTGGGACACACATTCTCTTAAACGACTGTCTTACTGTTTTGGCTGCATGCTCATTGTGCCCGGAGGATGTGTGCACAGTATCTCCAAGGGAAACATGTCCAAAATTGAATAAAGAAACAAGTAGGAGTGTAGAGATTTCCCTCTGTTTCAGGAAGCCAAGGCTGGGACCAGCTATCAGCCTCTTTTCTGAGGGCTGTGTTGCAGTCAGTCCTGCTGCACTTGGGGACACCACTGGTTTAGTGAACACAGGCATGGGAGAAGATAGAAGGAGGGACAGAATGTGGAGTGCAGAAGATGTGTGCCACAAGTGAGATGAGAAAGAACAGAATAGCAGTGGCAGGGGATGAAAGCCCATATGTACACGTACATGTGTGTATTTTCCCCATAATTACAAGGATAAGGGGAAGCAGGGTGTTAATGTGTCTTACAGTGAGGGGAAGAAGGGGCAAATAAGCTTTTGAAAAGCCTGACCTCCCTGCCAGCTTATCAGAAAGGGTTTCATTTAGGTTAAAAAAATACATGCTTGTTGGAAAGGTAGGAGGCTGAGATGGAGAAGGGTGCTGGAGTATCAGCAAGATAGTGGGCTGTGTTCTCAGGTGTTTGGTTGTATAGATGTCTGTCTTTATTCATGAGGGATATGTTCCATGATCCCAGGAGATGCCTGGATTGTACCAACCCTAGATCTGTTCTATTCATACATACCTATAATAAAGTTTACCTTATAAATTAGGCACAGAAGGAGATTAACAATAACTAATAAAAAATGGAACAACTATAACAAAATAGTGTAATAACATTTATGGTATCCTTGTGATGATGTGAGGTGATGCAATGGCCATGTGATGAAATGAAATAAGATGAATGATGTAGACACTGTGATAGAGTGTTAGGCACTACATAAGAGTTGCTGGAACACAAGCAGGGTCATACTATGACAGCTGATTTGATGACCTAGACAGCTGCTGATGCCTAAAGAGAGGGTAGTGTATACCATGTGGATATGCTGGACAAATGGATAATTCATGTTCACAGCAGGATGAAGCAGGTTGGGACATGATTGCATTGTATTATTCAGAATGGCATACAACTTAAAACTTGTGAATCATTTATTTCTGGAATTTTCTATTTAATACTTTCAGACCACCGTTGACCTCTAGTAGCAGAAACCACAGAAAGCAAAGTCATTGAAAGGGGGAAACTATTGTGGTATTTTAATAAATAACATATTGAACAATGATGAATAAATAACATCAAACATCTTATTTCATTTCATCACATGGGCACACACACACACACACACACACACAGAGTTTTCTTTGCTAAATCACTTAAGATTAGAGTACAAAAATCATGTCATGCTACTCTAAATTCTAAAACATCTGGTTTTCAAGAACAAAGATAATCTCTGACTTGTAGTACTATATACACCTGAGAGAGTAAATATGATAAAATGCCTTTACCCAATGCACAGTCCATCATACGTCTTTATTATCTCAATAATGTCTTTTGCTATTTTTTTTAAAAATCCAGAATCCATTGGCATTTTGGGAGTAAATTAAGCCAGTTATTTTACAGAACATCCCTCAATTTCAATTTGTCTGATTGTTTCCTCATGATTAAATTCAGGCTGATCATTTATGGCAAGAATACTACTGAGTGATGGAGCCACAGAGAACTGCCTGGCAACAGTGGCACAAGATGGGAATTTCCATTACGTTAAGTCTGATCGCTTGGTTGAGATGCTGTGTACCAGATTTCACCATTGTAAAAATAATATTTTCCTTTTGTTGGGAATAAAGTAATTTGAGGGATGATACATGCAGTTTCTGTGAATATCTTGTTCCACTATGACTTCTCATGTCATGTTTCTACCATCTATCAGTATTCCTTGTCCAAGATAATTATTATTCTAGTGACTATGAGAGAGTGATCTTTAAATTTTGTAATTTGTCTACATTAGTGGATATTCTTCTCTGAAGACTGGCCTTGACTTCTCCACTTTTTAAAATCAGGATCATTACAGACTTTTTGATTTCTAAAATTTAAAGTGAAGATAACATGCATTTATAATTCATTTCTAACATTCATCCTTTTCATGTTTCCGTTTTTCCGTATTTGGCCAGCAGGAGCCCCATATGAGAGGTTTTTTTTGAAAAAATTGTTAGTGAATGAAATGGTATGGAATTGAGGGCTACACCTGTATGCTTACCGTGCTTTTTTCTCCTGAGCATGTATTTGTCAATCTAACATGAACGTATTCCTGTTTTTCCCTAGGTCACATGGATTAATTGGCTCTCATTCAGCAGGAACCTAATGGAAAAAATCCTTCTGCTGTGTATCAGGACAATGCTTGTGAAAATGATTAAATTTGTGTTGCAATGTAACGTTGTCAGAGGAGGACAAGCAGCTTGAGAATTTCCTGTTAGTCATACTGCAGCTTGAAGGAAGCCCCTTTCCATTAAGTAAGATTGCATGGCCAGCAGCCCCCACTGAAGTGTTGACCATGAACATCCCTGTGGCTCCTAAGAAATCATGTTTCAGTCAGTTGCAGGACAACAGAGGTGGAGCAAAAAATAACAATGAGAGTATTCTGAATCTGGGAGATACAAATGCCAATCAAATCATGTTGGAGGTCAGCGCCCCTCAGGATGAGTCCAAGATGTGTGACCTGACTGATGAAAGTGGAAATGCAAATTCAGGTGGGCTAGAGCACCATCCCCACTTCCAGCAGGAGCCTCACCAACTTCAGGGCTTTCAGAGAGGGTCTCAGGCTGGCTCCATTAAACTTTCTCCTGTTATCCCTCGGGGGCTTCACGGAGACCGTGCCATGGAGAGGGGCACAGATATCTCACAGACTCCTCGGAGTGCCCAGGGGCCAAGCCTGTCAGGGTGGAGGAATATGATGGGTGAGGCCAGTTCGGAGGTCTTGCCTAAAAAGGATGTTGAAGCTCCCCGGCACATTCCAAAGGACAAATTGGCCAAGACCCTTGACAATGAGGAGTTGAGAAGGCATTCTTTGCAGAGAACCAGCAGCTCTGCAACTGTGGCTGGGAGCTTGCCTGTACAGCATCTGCAACTTGTAAGGCCTGATGCCCCTGAGCCATGGGGTCATGTGCCCGGGGATGGGGAGGAGCTGCAGAGGACACTGGCTGACGACTCTCCAGGGGCAGCTTTTTCTCCAGCTGACAATACCTCAGAGGGAAAGAGTGTGCATCCTCTTAAACCATCTACCTCAGAAGCCAGGGAGACCACCCCCTTGAAGGCCCAGGTGGAGGGGGCACATAAACTGAATGTTTGCAGTGAGCACAAGTCATGTGCTGCCCATCCTGAGCCTGCTCCGAATTCAACTTTGGTGTCAAAGGAAATCCTGAGTTATCCTGAAGCACAATTAGGTCAGGGAAAGGGAGAGCCGAAGCTGGAACTAAAATATGTTCAACTTGGGGCTGGGCCAGAGCTAAAGTCAACCCAGGCAGGGGGCCTGGAATGTCACAAGGAAGAGAGTATGTCACCTCTAGAGAGAAAGGAGCCGTGTGGGGAAGCACACCAAGAAGCCACCAGTGCCATTAGTGGTCCATCAGACAGCATCTGCCAACCTGTTGGGTTGGGAAGAGGCAGCAGTGAGGAGACAGGAGTCAACGTAGGTATGGAGGAGTCTCTCCAAACCATGCTGAAACAAGGCCCTGTGCCCTTGGGAGTGGCTGGTAATCAGCTAACTGGCAAAATGTCACTAAGCACAGGAAGTAAATTGGGGGAAATGACATCCAGCAGCTTTTCGCCAGGTGATAGCTATGTGGCCATTGTCCCCAATGGTCTGACTGACAGGAAACCCTCAGATGTCAGTGAGGAGAAAAGGAGGCTGGACAGTGGGGACTGGGACAGTGCTGTGATGTTGATATCAGATCTTTCTGTGGAAGAGAGCAGAACTGAGGTCCTTGAGTCCCTGTATTCACAAAGCAGAAGCGTGAAAGTAGAGGAAAGCAAAGATATTGCAACACCTGTGACTGAACCTAGGAAACTTCTAGAAAATGCAGCCAAGACTGATGCTACTTCATCTAGAGCAGATTCCTTTCTCAATACTCCAGCTACCCTCCACTCAGAGACAACTGTGAACGTGAACCAACAGCCCACACCACCCAGTAGCATTTCCCAGGACCCTGGTGTGTTCATTGTGGATACAGGGTCACCCTCAGGGTTCCCACCCTCCACTGACAGTGTGCAGCTGTTGAACACATCCCCGAAAGTGCCTGACAAGGACATCTGTCCCAGTGGGATCCCCAAACCCGTTGTCACACATTCCAAGGATACAACTTCCTTGCAAGAGGGATTGGAGAAGCAGAAGGTTGAAAAAACGGAAGACAGAACAGACACAAAGCCTGTGATTATGCCGAAGCCCAAGCACGTGAGGCCCAAGATCATCACCTACATCCGGAGGAACCCACAGGCTCTGGGCCCAGTGGACACTTCGCTGGTTTCTGTGGGGCTTCCCTATGCCCCGCCCACATGTAGCATGCCCCTACCCCAGGAGGACAAGGCAGCAAGTGGCGACCTCAAGCCGTCTGCCAATCTCTATGAGAAATTCAAGTCAGACTCCCAGAAGCCCAGGGTCTTCAGTCCTGGATTGATGGTGTCTGGGATTAAGCCTCCAGGGCATCCTTTCGGTCAAATGAGTGAGAAGTTTTTACAGGAGGTAAGAACACGGCATTGTGATAAAATCTGTTAATAGGGTGTTTGTTCAGTGAGTTGAGAAAGCAGACTATCTTCTCTAAGCAAATTGCAGATGTTAATGGATACATTTGTACAGAAATGGGTGTTTTTGACTGGAGGAGTCATCTAGAGCAGTGGACATTTTTGACTAGAAGGTACTAATTGATGGACCCACATTTAAGGAAACCCATTTAAATTTCACTCAGTGTGATACGTATAAAATTAGAGAAGTATTTATTTAATTGGCCTTTATGTTTAAATGCACAGGTATAATTATTCTATGAACCAGGTTAAAGCAAGGAAGAATTCAAAGTAAATTCTTTGAGATCCATTCTTCAAATGGATCAGACTTATTTTTTAATGGGGAACATTTCCTTTTTGGGAGAATCCATTCTCAAAGTAAATTCTTTGAGATCCATTCTTCAAATGGATCAGACTTATTCTCTAATGGGAGCATTTCCTTTTTGGGAGAATCTTGTATTCATACATGCAAAGAATATAGTGACCAAGCAGAAAAATAAGGCGTTAAGCATGAACCGTTTGTTTTTAGTAAACATAATTACTGCCAACATTTAGTTGAGTGCCTACTGCGTGTTGAGTGCACACACTGTGTCACATTCAATCATTAGTTTTCACTAATCCATAGTTTTCTGAAGGTCGATACTATAGTTTTTGTCACGGCATTCATGAAGAAGTGGACTTGGAGAGCCCACCTTACGCCACAAAACCGGGACAGCATAGAGATTCTCACTCAGGCTGGTGCCATTCAGCTCGTGAAGCAGCCTGTCTCTCTGTGGCCTGGGATGGTTGGCTCTGAGGAAGACACATCAGATCAGCTTCTCCCTGCTGCCCTCTGGGACACAAAGTAGAGCCTGTGGGACAGCTCAGTGTTCGAGATGGCTCAGTGTAGCCCCTCTGCCTACTTGCTCTGCACGGTAGGACCTTTCACTCTCCCCCTCTCATGCTGCTGCTGCTCCAGGATCTTTGTATTTCCTTCTGTTTGGAATGCTTGTCTTGCAGTTGTTTGAATGGCTTTCTCCCTCACTTTCCGTAGGTCTGTGCTCAGATGTCATCTCTTCGGACAGTCTGCCCACTTTCTCTGCTTTATCTCTTCTTAGATCTTACCTCCTCCACCTTCTTAGATCTTACCTCCAGCATACAACATATATTTTGTTGTTGTTTTCTGCACCCCTTAGAATGTAAATTTCATTAGAGTGCAGATTGTTTTTGAGGTTTGTTCCCCACTGTGTTCCCAGAGTACAGAATGGTACCTGTTACCAAAACATGATTAGTGTTGAGGACCTAGCTCAGGGATGGACGTTTGGACTAACATTTGTGAAGCCCTAGATTTGATCCCCAGCACTGAAAAAAAAAATGATGTTGTATGATAGTTGAATTAGGCACTCCACTTATGGCTAGATCCTAGATCCAAAAAGTAAAAGTATTCCAAAACTAAAAGGTAGAACAGGCTCAAAGTTGGACTCCAGGTTGATTGAATATATTGACATATTTAAACCCTGTATTAATCACAGGAGAAGTTGTCCGATCAAGCACAGAGAAAAACACGAATCTATCCTCAGCAGTAACCATTGGCTAAGGAGATCCCCAGCCAGGTCCCCAGTAAGGTGACTGCCTTGCCACCCTGGAACAGGCCCTTAGCAACTGGATCACTCAGCTTATTCCCTGAGTTCTGATTCTGGGTCTACCTAGAGCTTTCGGTGTGTAACTGGTTCCTACCCCCATGGCTAGAAAGAAACTGGGAAGAGAGAAGTTGGTGTTGGTCTCACTGGATGGGCCTGCATAGTCTCTTGTTGTTAGTGGGCTTCTCCTACAGTGGGCTGTGTGAGGGGCATGCTTTGGCCAGGAGACACTCAGACTCGGACCTAGGCAGTGGCATCTCCCCGACAGTGGACCGCTGTATTCCAGTTTTGTGCATCAGTGTTTGAGCTAAGCTGAGTCATTTTCAAGGTTCCAAATGCTCATTCACATGGGCTACCAAGGCTGGGATCAGTGTCTGACACCAGGTTGTTGTCTAAGTTGGGCATGCTTCCTGAAACCTCTGAGGGCTGACCTCCCTCTGCCAGGACCATGGCCACGAAGGCTGCTTAAACAAATGAATGAACCTTCTTAAAGTATCACTGCATCACAGAAAGTTCTGTGAAGAGACCCCAGGGTTTTCTCTGCCAAACACACTTATTTTTATCTTTCGCTTGTTCATTTTGAGACAGGGTATTTCAGGCTGGCCTTGAACTGATTATGTAACCCAGGCTGGCCTCAACCTCCCAATGATCCTCCTGCCTCAGCGTCCCAAGTGCTGGGATAATAGCCATGTGTGCCATGCTCAGCTATCTGGCAAACATGCTTGATTTGGAGGTAGAGCTAAAAATTCTGTTACTATTGCAGTTATTTCTCTGTGACCTTGATTTTTCTTCTGCACATTCACTATGTCGCTTCTGCTCCTCCAAGAATAATTTCTATATCATATGCACATTTTCCCCAAAACTGTTTTCTCTCCTTCCTCCTGCAGAAGCTACTTGAAGTCTGAAAGGAATGGGGATTGCACAGATGCTGTGTGACCTGAATGGTTCTGAGGGTTTGGAGAGAACCCTATGGTGTGGTGGAAGCTTTGCAGCCCCCTGGTTCCGGCCACTGTCTCTGGGGGCCTCTTTCCTGCCGTGATCAGAACATCCAAGGCCCCTTGTCCAAGCTGCTCAGCACAGCTGGGGGCACTGTGCTGATTTTGATGGTAATGCCCTTTAATCGAAAATGGGAGCAGGCTGACCCTTGGCCATTTGCTCCTCCGGCTGCAGCTCAATGAAGCCCAGTGAGGTCCCTGACTGTGTGCAGGGCGACTCAGTGCAGGGAGAGCTGAAGCTTCCCTTCCTGCCAGCGTGCTGAGCGCCCTGGGGTTAGTCTCCAGGAGAAGAACGCATTTCCGGCCAGTTACAGTAGAAATGCTTTTCAGTTATAGAAGCTATGTATTTTTTAATACAGTAGGAAAGTCTTAAAAATAAAATCCCAGACTAGCTTCGGACTTTTCCAGTGTTATTGACAGATCTCTCCTGGTTAGATGGCACAGATAGAAACAGAAATCAAGAGTAAAGCTCACCTGGGGGAAAGTGTCTCTTTTCATTGAGAAGATCAGCACAGACACAGACCTTCTAGAAGTGGCTTCTGAGATCATCTGGGATCTGGTCAGGCCACAGTGCTGAAATACATGCGCTGGTCTCTGCTTCTGACTGTCTAGAGATCTCAGGGTCACTCTCTCCCACTGTGACTTAGGGACCCTTTCGATTTCTGATGAAGGGAAGTGGAAAGAGGCAAGCAGACAGGGAAGATAGTGTTTCACAGTGCAGGTGTGAGTTCAGGGCTTGTCCCCTGACTGCTTCTGGGTTCCACTCATCTCTGAGGGGCACTGTGGTAATCAGAGCTCTCCAGAGAAACAGACGCAATAGGAGGGGTGTGTGTGCGTGTGTACAGAGAGACAGAAATTTTTTACTACTCAGCCCTCCATATTTGTGGACTCAACCAACCAAATTGAAAATATTCAGGAAAAATAACTGCATACTGAACAATACAGACTTTTCCCCTCTATTCCCTAAACAATACAGTTTAGCAACTATTTATATAGCATTTACATTGTATTAGATATTAACAGTGACCTAAAGATGATTTAAAGTATGTGGATGTGCATAAGTTATATGCAAATAATATACCAATTTATATAAGAGACTTGAATATCCATACTGTGGATTGTGGTATCCACAGTAGATCCTAGAACAATATGTCTCAGTTATCAAGAGATGAATGTGATTTAGAAAAATGGCTCACATGATTGTGGAAGCTGACAAGTCCCAAATCTACAGGGCAGACCAGCAGCCAGAATTCCCAGAGAAGATTTTGTACTGCAATTTGAATCTGAATTACCTCTTTCAAGGGAAGTCAGTCTGGTTTTTGTTAAGGCTTTTGCCTGATTAAGGCCCACCTTGCCTTATGAAGGGTAATCTGCTTTATTCAAGGTCTGTTGTTGCACAGCAATAATGTTCGTTTCTAGAATAATGTCTGAGCAATTAGCTGGGCACTATGTCAGATCCATATTGATAGAGAAAATTGAGCCTCGCAGACCCCCTTTTCCTTGCAGCTGTCCCAGGGGCTTCTCAGTGAAGCCGCCATGTTTACTCCGTGCCTCTAGCTCATGATCCCAGTGAAAATCAATCAGAGCACCGAGGAGGCGGGGCGGTACAGGAAGAATTTGCTTGTTTGTATCCTTTGGCTTTAGGAATTTACTTGAAGCTTTAGGATTCATTTGTTTGTTTTCAAAATCGCTTCTCTAAAACACTTCATTGGAGAAGGAGGGGGAAACACCAGTATTGGGGGCTGATCTCTGTGTGTTTATGACACTGCATGGTTGCCTGATGTGTTCTGTAGTAGAGATGAAAGAAAAGAATGTGCAGCCTGTTCTAGATTCCCATGTTTAATTAAAAATGCATAAACTTGACTTCTAAAATATATGTTTCACCTTTTTGAAGAATCTGTGCTCTTATGAGAAACAAGCTAATCAATAAAATGATAGGCACTGAAGTTATTGCAGTCATTAAAGTCATTGTTGAGAGTAGGTTTTGACTTCTGATGATCATCCATTTCCAAAGATCTGAGAACAGTTACTGAGATCAACATATAACAATCCTGAAAAATTTACTCAGTAGGTTGGAAAAGATATTAATTTCCTCACGAGAGGATTTGCTCAAAGCAATGAACTATAGCACTAAAGTTTATAAATTAAAAAATGAAAGGTATCTGACTAAAAGAATAGAGCCAGACAGATAGTGAGAAAGCAGAGAATGGTGAAATTTTTATCAGAGAGCAGATGTGGAGTGTTCTTTCACAAGAACATAAATTTCTGTAGCCTGAATAGTCTCTCTACCGTAACAGTCACGTGTATTTTACAATGCGATTATAAGAAAACTTTGAACACCTAATCTTTTGTTTCAATAATGTCAGTTTTTTTTGTTTTTTTTTTTTTTTTTGTGGTGCTGGGGATCGAACTCAGGAATAATGTCAGTTTTAAGGAGAACTTCATTTTATCTGTTTCTACATGAAAAGAGTATCAAATTAAGGAATTATCTCTTCAACAACTTGGATCAAAGCTTTTATAGCCCCTATTAAAAAATATCGTTTAATGTTTGTGATTCCAGATAGAAGTTTGACACAAAACGTATTGTGATTTACAGCAGAATTAATTAACAGATACATCTTTTCATACATTGCCCCAGCAATGTTTCTGTTCATTATTAGTTAAAAGGAAATAGATTATGTAGTTCTGACTCATTTTTCACATTTAATACATTAAAAAAACAACAGGCTAGGGGTGTAGCTTCGCAGTAGAGCACTTGTCCAGCATTCACAAAGCCATGAGGGCCGTCCTTAGCACAAACGCCAGTACTGTGGACAAACATTGTGAGAATGCGATGGTGGATATAAATGGTACCCGTAAGTTGTATTTTAGTCTAAACTCTTAAGCACAGGAGAAAGTAAAGTTACATTATTGAAAAGAATGGAGTCAATATTCTTTTGTGTAACAAATATCCACTGACTTCAGCTATGTATAGACACTATTCTAGAGGTAATGAATTCAACAGCCCATAAGACTGTTTCTAGAACTTTATTCCAGTGGGACTTGCCCAGACGTTCCCCAGAGCATCACCTTACCAAGGAAAACAGCCAGATGAGGGCATTCAGTCTGGTTTTTAATGATATGAACACACAGTGGGGGCCCTAAAACGTCTCTAGTTTTTCTAAGTAACCATCTTTCCTGTATTAACAATATCTATTTTATTTTCTACATTGCCTACAGTAGTGAAGACAATATTAATTGATAAAGTTCATCTACTAAATGGTGCCTTTTCTCCAAAAATATAATAAAACTTGCATAATTTTATGAATATTTGCTAAATTATTTCTTTGCTTCATTGACATTATGTATTTAAAGACTACCACTGTCTCAAATTCCAACTATTTCATAACAGCGAAAGTAGAAAAATCTTACAGAGTAAGTTCTTTTTTCTCCAGTGAAAATCTAGATTCATATAGATGGCTAGACTGGAAGGGACCTAAGAGATCATCCAGTTGTGTTGTCAGCTTACAGATGAAGACACTGGGCCCAGAGACAGTAAGTGATCTACGGTCAAGTGACTCAGGGGAAACAGAGTGGCTGTTGTTTCAACTTGCATCTCCTGGCCCTGTTTAATCTCATACTATGCAGTGGAGTTCCTGATTGAGCTTCTGGTCATTTATTGTAGGTGACAGACCCTTCTGGAAAAGAAGAATTTTGTTCTCCTCCCTATACGCATTATGAAGTCCCTCCGACTTTCTATCGATCAGCCATGCTCCTCAAGCCCCAGCTGGGATTGGGTGCAATGTCCCGACTACCATCTGCAAAGAGCAGGATTCTGATCGCAAGTCAGCGGTCTTCAGCGAGTGCCATCCATCCACCAGGACCCATCACAGCAGCTGCCAGTCTCTACAGTTCTGATCCTTCAGGTAATGAAGGGCAGTAACTGCTGCCTTTTTCCTGCTGTACACTGAAAAAGTAATTGTGTAAAATGCTGTTACTGTCTAAAACATGAATATCTCTGATCTCTTAAAAGGAGCCTTTTCCTGTTCCTCCATCTCTCTGGAGATACAAATATTTGTGAAAACTCTGTCTTTAACTGGCATCCTCCACGTCACCTTTACAGTGGTGGCCTTTGCTATCACCTCCTGGCTTCTTACAGTTTCTCCCACCCTAAAACATCCCGTAAGACCAGGGTTCAGGAGATTTTTCTGCCAAGGGCCAGACAGTAACCACTTCACGGTTTATGGGTATTAGTCATCTATGTTGTAAATCCTTGAAGCTGTCATAGCCTGAAAGGCTATTTTAGTCTGAAAGTAGCACTAGGCTGTCTGTGAGTAAACAGTACCTTTCAGTGCAACTTAGTTTACAAAATTAGGTGGGGGCTGGATCGCCAGCCCTTGAACTGTGGTTTGTCAGAGAGATTTTGCTAGGGTGGCACAGTGGCCCGTTACCCTTTCATCTGTTCACCCCTCTCGAGCACCTCACCTTTGCCAGGGAGTCACACTGCTGCTCTTCCCGCCCTCTGCTCCTGTGGTCATCTCTGAGGTTCTCTGCACTTCTGTTCTCTTTCCTCCTTTCCTGTATTGTCATGGTTTCCTCTAAGATTAATATAGTATTTTATTGTAGAAATAATACAGACCCACTGTAAAAAAATTTGGATAAAGACAGGTATGGCAAAGGTAGACCAGTGTGATAAAATTCTGATATAGACAAATACGAAGAAGAAGCAAATTGTGCTTGCATTTTTAGCTTCTGGCTTGTCAGTAATACAGAGTATTTTCTTCTTATGTGTTTTTCTTATGCATTTTTCAATAACTGAAATAATGCTGAGTGTAAATTTTGTTTTTTTCCACAAATGTCATATTTTGGAATTTCCTATGTGATCAAAATGTTTCAGAAATGTTTTAAAGAGCATAATTTTTTCGTGTATGCATTTATTCAACAAGTTTTAGATACTTATGCTCAGAAAGTTGTGGATTTAGGACTTTACCATGAATAAAATAGAGAGCTGCTGCCTTCCTGCAGCATATGGTCTAATCCACGGGATAGACAATAAAAAGTAGGCACAAAGGACAGCTGTTATGAAGCACGGAACACAATGTTTTGAGAAGCTGTAACCAGAAGAATCTTATGGGTTGACGAGGTGCTTCTGGGACAGCCTCTTGGCAGAAATAAGAAGGGTGGTGTGGGTGTGGGGAGTACTATCAGAATTTATTTACTCACTTTCCAACTACCGCCAATTGGGTTCTGCTTATTTTACATTACTTTAATGTGGCAGTTTGCGTTTTTGCATGTGATTATTTGTCTTCATATTTTCGTAGGATAAGTTATTTGAAGTTAATTACTGGATAAAGGCATAATATTTTAAAAGCCAGCTAACTTTCTAAGGGACTTCTAATGATTGTTTTTGTACTACTGTTTCTTGAGTGTGCCATTTTCTTGCCATTTCTTTGCCTAGATTGAGCATTAATGTTACTATTATTGCTTTTCTTCTATTATTGCTGGAGACAAACATTTTTCATCTCTTTGCCTTTAGGTTACTTTGCAAATTGTCATTTACTTGAGTAATTATTGATGGTCTTAATGGTTCCTTTTTTAATAAGTGCATTATTTGTCTTGGTTCCCATGTTTTTGCACGTTTGATAGATTTTTCTGTGGTTGGAGCCTGGTACCAGTCAAGTGTGTGATTTAGTCACTGAGCGGTGGTGATCGAGGGACAGAGGGACTGTTCCACCATTCCAGAAGTGGAAACAAAGCGGTGGAAACAGAGAAGAGTCTTTGCTCTGGTGCCACTTAAATTTGGAAGGCAGATTTAAAAAAAAAAAATAACTAAATGAATTACATCATCTACTAGGAAAATAAACAGCATTGAAGAAAGTAAAACTTTAGAGAAGGGGAATAGGAGATTTGGGATGAGGACGAGGCATGTTATAATTGTAGACAGTGGCTGGAAAAGGTTTTCCTGAGAAGGGGACCTTTAAACCAAACTGGGAAGGAAGTGGGGGGACCTGTGTGTGTCTGAGGTGTTGCATTCCAGGCGAAGGGAGGAGCTGGGGCAGAGGCTGAGAGGTGGCAAAAAGGACAAGGAGGTGAAGCAGTGAGAGGAGGGGAGAGGAGAGTGGCAGGGGATGAGAATAGAGAGGAGATTGGTTTTGGGAGTGGGGGTTGCATGGGTCCTTACTGCCACTTTACGAATTTACCTCTTAGTGAAAGTGAGAAACCGAGCTGTTGGAGGGTTTGGAGCTGTGGTGGCATAATCTGACTTTTGTTCAAGTGGAACGACTCTAACTACCTTGTTGAGAACAGATTATAAAGACACAAGGGCTGAAGCAAGGAGAATGCTCAGGAGACAGTGCAGAGATCCAGGAGAGAGAGGGCAGGGCCTTGGACCATACAGTGGTGGGAGACCTGAGGAGGCAGAGCAGAAAGGAGTTCCTCACTGGACATGGGCTGTGGGAGAAAAGAGCAGTGGAAGAAGAGGACAGAGTTTTAGTCCTGCACCACTACAAGACTGGAAGGCCATGGAGAGAGGCGGGGAGAGAGGAGCCAGGTCAGGACGTGTGAAGTCTGGAGTGCCTCTGACCATCCTATGGGACAGTGGAGGCGAACTTATGACACACATGTTATTTGTTTTTATTTTAAAACAAAAGATGTTAATGTATGAGTTGTTTTTTCTAAACTAAAACCTCAGTATTCCGGTTTAATTGCAGCGTTGGCACTTTGTGATAACTAAGGTGGGTTTGAGGTTGCAGTTTGGCACTCGGTCTCTAAAAGGTTCACCATCACTGCTGTAGGATGAAGCCTGGGATCTCGGGGACTAGAGTTTGGAGATCTAAAAGTGCTAGTCATCAGCAAATAGGTAGTATTTAAAGCCATGATGCTCCCCTTCGCTGGGCTACCAGTGCTCTCAACTGGGTGTGAAGCTGCATTTTGTGCTTTTGAAACAGTATGATGTAACACATGCAAAACTTTTTTGTGTACAAATGTGGAAAAACTTCAGATCCCTAAAAGTAAACTTAGTTAGGACTCGCCTTGCAATACTCAAGGTTTCAAGAATATACCACTTGCATAAAAATATCACTGGCCAGGAGAGCCAGGCGGATGGAGTCCTGAGGCTGGCCTGTTTGTATTCACACATTTGTGATCGAGGTGTCACTTTTTCAAAGTTCAGTTCAGTCCTCAGAAGTACAAATGTAAGTCCCCCAGCACCTGCCAGTCCTGCTTCTTCTGGATGTCTTAATGTGGAGAGTGAGACCCAGTAGAGCTGGTGGGTGTCTCTTCCCACAGGGCACAGCAGAATCAGACCCATCTTAGCAGTGTTGGGAGAATTGTCTGGCAGAGGCTCTGGGACAGACGACAAGAGCGGCAGCAGCTGCTGCCCTTCCTCCTTGTCCTCCTCACGCTTCTCTTCCCTTTTCTCTTCTTCCTTCCTTTGTTTTCGTAACATTGGGGATTGAACACAGGACCTTTGCACTAAGCTATGCCCACAGCTCTTTTAAAAAATTTATTTTGAGACAGGTCTCACTGTGTCACTAAGTTGCCCACGCTGGGCTCAAACTCGTGATCCTCCTGCCTTAGCCACCAAGAGTGCTGGGATTATAGGTGTATGTCACCATGCCCAGCCGGACAAGAGCTTCTTACTCCAGAGACTGGTCAGAGGGGGGTGCTTCAGAAGGCAGCAGCTCAGCCCTGCTCAGCCCGGGGCTCTGGGGCCTTGCCGTGGCCTCTGCTGGCCAGCTCACCTGGCTGATCCCAGGCAGTAGGCTCTCCTCTTTCTTGGGCAACTTTCCAAACATCTACCTACCTGCTCCAAACATCTACCTACCTGCATTGCCAATAGCTTCTTCACTTGTTCTTTTTGTTCTTTCCGGAGAAATCCTCCCATTTTCCTTATAGGTACTCCCCTTCTCTTCAGACTTCATTTTCTTTTAATAGTACATCAGCTTAGTTAGAAGGTCCACTAAATACAGAGCCAAAGTCATTATCCACCACAAACTATGAAAAGGTCTCCTTTAGAGCTAGATGGACTTCACTCTCCAGCGCTCCCAGGAGGGGAAGGGTCCTGTCTGTATGCTGTATGGGGGCAACAAGGAAGGAGAAACCCAGCCAGCCACGATGACACCGGGAAGCTGCCTGCATGCTCACCCATCACCTGTCACGCCTCCCTGGTGACCACGGCTACGAGACTACTTCCCCTTCATTCTTTCCCTACAAGAAATCATCCGGCAGTAGGGAGTGAGGTTCATTCAAGTAGAGAATTCAGAAAGCTGTAGAGAAACCAAAAACTCTTTGATTTTTCAGGTTTCATTCCCTGTGTGTTCACCCATGTGACAGAAGTAAACATGGCCAGATTTGGTGACAGTAAAGCTAACTTCTCTGTGTTTTGAAACACTCAGACTTTCAGTAAGAAAGTCATCAAGACTCAATTGATTGATGGTATAATCAATTACAAATAAGAAAAGATAACCATAAATAAATACTAGCCTAAAATCCCCAACCTGTAATTCAGAAATTCAAAAAGCTAGGAAACTACAAAGATTTTATTAACTCCTTTGGTGATGTGATAGTCAGTTTGGTTGTCAACTCGACTGGACTGAAAGATGTGTTGAAAATTGGCAAAGTGCCCTCTGGGTGTGTCTGTGAGGAGGTTTCCAGAGATGACTGGGATGTGGGTCAGCAAACTGAGAAGGGAGGTACCATCCATTTGGCTGGGGATCCCGACTGAACCAAAGGCCAGGAAGGGAAGAGCTCCTGTACATAAGGCTGTTCTTGAAAAGGCACTTTTTTTTTTCTGCTGCTGTCAGCCACTGACATCAGACTCCAGCTTCTTCAACCTTTGAAAGTAGATTCCCAGAGGTGACTCTTCTGGGGAGCTTCTAGGCCTCTATCCTTGAACAGAGCCTGCTTTATTGGTTATTTTTGTTTTGAAATTTTCAACTTTTGGACGAAGCAGCTCCTGGTTTCTCTGGCTCTCTGACTTACGGTTGATCACTGTGGGACTGTCCAGCCTCTGGGCGTGTAGGCCAGTCCAATAAGTCCCTTTTTTATATTATATGTGTAATCAAATTGGTTCTGTTCCTTTACAGTCCTGAATTAATAACAAATGGCAATGCCTGAGCTGAACAAGAAAATATTTATATTGTTATTGATTTTACTTAATGTGAATGTTACAACGTTTTTCTATAAAGTATTAGTGTGTGCTTAAGAGATGCTGTTGGAGAGGGCTCCTGATAATATGGAGTTAGGCACTATTGTTATTTTTGTGTTATAAATGAAGGAAATGGAACATAGGCTAAATAATTTATTCCCTTTCATGCCACTAGTAAGTCATAGTGCCGAAACTTGAGCTCAGAGTTGTCTCTTCATTTATGCTCTTGATCTTCCACCCCAAGTTCCATTCATTACCTGGCTCTGCTAGATCTTACTGTCCTACAGTGTCTTTATTTCATAAAATTAGAATAAAGGCCAATATTTGTGGATGTTCTGTCTCTTAGAATTATGGCTTATGGGCTGGCCACCTTTTTTTTTTTAAAGTAAACTATACTAGGCATCTATACCTATTTTTTACTGGCTGTTTTTGTAGTTGAGTCATTCTCATAGAGACAAATTTTTGTGAATATTTACTATTTACTAAAATATTTACTACCTGGCCATTTAAGAAAAAGTATGTTGATTCTGCCTTAGGTTGTTGCGTTTTCTACTTAAGAGTGGTACCATTGAGGATGAAAAATTATATGGCAAGTTTTGAAACTCTTTGACCAGTGAAGGTCTACCTATGGGAGACAAGATGAATTTAAATTTTATTAACGTGTTGTATTTTCAAGGGCATCCCTTTTCCTTTGCTTGTTTTTCTGGAGAATTTAGCTATTTCAACACGAGGTAACAGGAGCAGTGCTGGAGCATCCGTAGCAGGGCGTCCCCTGACGGCATTGTACATATAGGAGATCCTTAGGAGGTCTGAAGTTACACAGCTCTGCGAAGCTGGCAGGACATTAGCGGGCTGGCATCTCTGGCACACCAAACACCATGGAGGCAAACCGAGTCCTGTGACTGAATTGCTTAGCAAAGAATCTAATGAATGTGGATTAAAGGGGTCTCCATGACTCTTCTCCTATCTCTTTCAGACCCCAAGTTTTTTCTTTAATATGATTTTAAGATAGTGGAATTAAGTCTTGGCCATTTCTTTTCTCAGAAGCCCCTCCCCAAAAAACCCCAAGAGAACGATGGAAGCATTGTATTAAACAAACCTAGAAACATCTGTGTATTAGTCAAGATTTTCCAGAGGAACATAACATGTATATCTATGAGATTTTATACATATGCATGTATAAATTTATATATATATAAATGAGAGGGGATTTGTAGATTGGCTTACACAGTCCGAGGCTGAGTAGTCTTACAGCGGTCGTGTGAAGCCTGGAGAACTAGGGAAACAGTAGCCGCTTCATCCAAGAAGTGGAAGCCTCAGGACAGCAAGGACAAATTAGGAAGAACCAGCCCAAGATGGAAGGTCCGAAAACTCCCTGGAAAGCCACTGGGACAAATCAGCATTCAAAGGCCGAAACATCTGGAGTTTGATGTCCGTGAGTGACAGAAAAAAATGCACCCACTTGAGAAGAGTTGAGCGTGGGCACACATGAGCTTTCCCCTTCTGTTTCTTCATTCCATCTGGCCCCAGCCCATTGGATGGTGCTGCCCACAGTGAGGGCATGTTTTGCCCAGTCACTTGGCTGGCCCTCATGCACAGACACATGTAGAAGCATTCCAGTTCTCTAGGCAGCCTTCGATGTGGTCAAGCTGACAACCAAAATTAGCCTCACACTCTGTATATCCAAACTGTAATAGTCGAGGCAGGGCTGTCAGATAGAGAAACCACTTCAAGAGGAAACCTTCGGGGGAGTTACAGAGGAGCCCTCAGAGTGGGCCAGTTGTCATGAGGGGCAAGACTAGGAATCTTCTGTTGGAGCAGTGGACAGAGTGAATGGGCAGGAGGCGAAGGGGCCGTGGCTCAGTATTTCACCCCACGACACCAGACAGGCAGGGCCGCCTGAGAACACAGACGTATTTACAGTAGTCAGGCGGTAAGGTTCAGTGTCAAGAAACTCTAAAACCCAAGCAGCCCTGTCATTTTTTCTGCCAGCTTCATTTGCCTGGAGAGAAACACGAGTTGAGAGAGGAGCCTGTGCATCACACACGACCTCAGGTCATTAAGAATCCTCTTGTGGAGCGGGGGGTGCCCGCCAGCTTGGAACCAGCCACTGCTCCCTGCCTGCATGTACTCCATGCAAAGAGCTGGAGAGGAAGACCTAGCGTCATGAGAAGATGCGTGTGAATCAGTCCCCACTTCTGTACACCCACCCCTCTCTTCAGCTGCATACCTTTGAAAGCCCTCAGCTTCAGGGGCTGGGTGCTTAGGAAACCCAAAGAGCATTCCCTTTCACTGTTTCTCTCTTATACAATCTCAAATGACAAAATTTTGTGGAACTACGTTCTCAGTTTTATGTGTTATGATTCAAAATGAAGTGCAGAGATGGAATCTCTCCCTTAAGCGGCCTCAGGTTCCCGGAGGGCCTGGTCTGAATACAGACATTGAAATAACCCATTTCAGCTACCAGTAGAATCAGAAATTCCAATCTATACCTGCTTCTTACAAAAGTGATCCAATTCCTATAAAAAATCTCATTTCCTTTTTTCCTCTTCATCTCTCATAGCTTACTTTTCTGGAGCTTCTTTCTTAATCTCTGATTCTCAGAGATTTCCCAGGAATGCTGTTGTTCTTCCCTGACACTCACCCTGGTCAGCCGACACTATCTTTTTCTACTCCTCTTCTTCTATGACTAGCCCCATCAGAGTAAGCATCAGGCGTAGCTTACCCAACTACCTGTCCTTTCACTCTGTTCAACCTTGTCCTGTCTTTCCACGGAGAACAGATGTGGAACTCTGGAATTTTCTGCCCTGTGTCTTGAGAAATTTTTGGGTATGTGTCATGTGTTACTTTTTGGACTGTCATTCACACATCTTATAAGGTGATGTCTTCCTATCTCTACATGAAGTGTGTTCCAGGCAAAGAAAATAACATGCATAAAGGCCCTTGAGTAGGAATGAGTTTAGCATTGTCAGAGAACAGCCACAGAACCAGACATGGGTAGAGTAAGTGAGAGATACATAGTAGGGGAGAAAGTAGGGAAGTGATTGATGGACAGATCATACTGGGTCTCAAAGCCAGGGAAAACATTAAATGTGATGGAAGACCCCTGAAATTTTAAACATAATCTGAATTTTTTTTTTGACTAAGATCACCATGGGTACTCTTTGTGGAGTAGAAGAGGTAAGAGTAGAAGCAGGGAGACCAGTTAGGAGTTTTTAAAATTATGTGAAAGATGGGCGGTAACATGTGATAAGATGAGAGAAATAGCTGGAATTGTTAGGATATATCTTGGAAGCAGAGCCAATAGATTGGACTCTGAGGGTAGGTAATAGGATGACACTTTCGTGAATGTGCAAAATATTATCTTACAGCCATTTGCCAAGGTCTATTTGCTCAAATTTTAGAAAATTAAAATAGCTAGAAAGGAAAGCAAAGTAAGGAAAGGAATAATGAATAAGTAAGGCAAATGAAGATGAGCAAAACAGAAAATTGAACAAAGATTATCTGACTGGTTTATGGCTCACAAAATTTGGAAAGAAAAATGGAAGTTAAAAAAGCTGTTGTGCTGAGCAGTGGAAGATACTTACTGTAAGACTATGGGGGAGAAAAGATAATGTGACATGCCTTAGTGAGAAGGAATGACTTGTTTTAAGGAGAAGCTTATATACAGAATTATTCTTGACAATTTAAGTATAATTGTAAATATGGTAATTAATTATAAATTGGCAGGCTGATGACTGTATAAAATGATATTTTGTATAATATAAAAACAGCCCTGTGAGATAGTTTCTTTTGTTGTTTTCTGTCCAACAGTTAAGGACATTTTTCAAAGCATGAAGCTCAAGATGACTAAATAACATTGAAAGATCAGTTATCTAGTAATTCGTAGACATAGTATTGAAATGAAGACTTGTATGGTTCTCAGTTCATGTTGTTAATCAGCAGACAGAACACTGCCTTTCAGGTGCAGATGGGTAGCCCATCTCTCTTCCCTTGGGGCAAATAGGCAGGATATAGTATTGGGAGGTTTGCCAGTCAAGGGTAAAAGTAGACAAATGTACATGCCTTGTACCCACAGTAGTGACATGGACTCTTTCCATAATTGACAAAATTACCAATTTCAGGAAAATACTGATCATCTTTCTATCACTATAGATTATGTTTTCTTGGCTGTCATATAAATGGAATCATATGGAGCATACTGGTTTTTATATCTAATGTCCACACTCAGCATGATATTTTCTAGATCCACACATGTTACATGTATATGTAATTTGTTGTTTTTATTGATAGGTATTGTACGGATACATACATATCTATACAAAATAATAGGTGTATGACTCTGGGTAGGACATGAAAGTTGTTTGTTAAAAATACTGTGTCACATTTTCAGTACTGTGCTTGAAATTCCAGTGATTTATTTTTCTACCCAAACTGGTGCATTATCTCTGAGGTCCTAGTCAGGCTACCCCCGTATACCTGAAAATAGCATTTGTTGGATTAAATTTATTAATTTAGAGCCAGAGTAGATAAAAAGCAGGGATATGAGAGAATTAACAGTCGGACTGCGTGACTCTGAAGGGAAGG
>PVJO010007218.1:0-83325 GCA_004026905.1 Hystrix cristata | reverse complement strand
CTGGTGAGAGAAACTGAAGTGTAAATAAAGAATAAAATGTATTATATTGGGAAAGGGAAGAAAATGTCCAAATGGGAAAGGGAACAAGGGAGGGGGAAAGGAACAGAGGGACAAGAGAAATAAGAAATGGAAGGAAAAAATGGAAACAAAGCTTTTGTAAATAGGGAGGCCTTGAGGAGGGGGTGAGGGGAGGGGAATGGGAAAAAAAGAAGCAGCAAGATATATCATGTACAGGTACAAATTCCCTACGATGAATGTTATCAATATGTACATCTAAAATGTACCATTAAAATAAAATTAAAAAAAAAAAAAAAAAAGAACCAGTCTGGCCTGGGGATGCAGCTCAGGGGTTAGAGTGCTTGCCTGGCAAGCACAGGCCCTGAGTTTCATTCCCAGCACCAAAAAAAAAGAATGAGTCTAGGCTTCATATATTGTTGTAATGAAAAGATGCCTCATTTATAACATTTTGAATTTATTTATTTATTTTTTTAACATTTTAAATTTAAATATAAAGCCATTAAGGGAAAAAGACTGACTCTGAGTACCAAGAAGCTTGCCAATTACTATGTGGTTCTCAAGAGTTCTTAATCTCTGTTATTATGGGGGAAAGGTGAAAATATATGCATGCAGAGTACACAAATAAATGTTCTATGCATAATAATGAAGACAAAGTAATATTTTTTCCTTCAAGAATAGTATTGCTGGCTGAGGATTTAGCTCAGAGGTTAAAGTGCTCGCCTAACAAGCACAAGGTCCTGAGTTCAATCCCTAGCATCAAAAAAAAAAAAAAAGTATTCCTGAATTTGTGGATACTGTTAAGACTTTTATTCAGTATCTAAGAAATTACAAACATGATGGGACAAAAAAAGCAAAATTTCTTCAGTAGATCCTGAAGAGCTATGACCCTGCTCTCTCACATGACCCAGTTTTGATTAGAGTCATGACCAAATTACTTACAGACATGAAGAACAAGTTCTCTTTTTTTTTTTTTTTGGTGCTGGGGCTCGAACTCGGGTCCTTGTACTTGCAAGGCAAGCACTTTAACCACTGAGCTAAATCCCCAGCCCTCTTTTTAATGATTAAAATACACCTTGATTCAAGAAAAAGTGGATTTTAAAAATGCTTTACGTTTAAATATTAGGAAGGTCCAAAATATTATGAAGCTACTAAATGAAATACTTTCGAAAAGCATTCAAACTTCATTTAAACATGGTACCCACCCATCTTATTTCTAGGTGCACATGTAAAGTGCAAGAAAAACCAACATCGAACAGATTTCAATATAAAAAGAAATGGAACCTGAAAATATTACAAGTATAAAATACAGTTTACACCTGTCATATTTTTGCATCTATTTTTTTCTCTGCTAATTTGTGACAGTATTTAGAAACACACATTTCTGTATTTTCCTTTAGGAATACATTGCCATTTTAAAAAACTATAAATGCTATATTTCAGCTTATTCACTTAGCCATTTCTGTCCCCAACGATTTTCTGTCAGGCCTGAACTAATTTGAACCTGAGTTTCTGTAGAGACATGAAGAAACTGTTCTGCAGGACAAGGCAGGACGAGGTTGGTTGGCCAAAAGGAGAATTCCATATCAAGGTGTCAAAAACTATACATATCTGACCCCAATAGCAAAAGGTGAGTTCAGCCTCAACGCTGTTCCTCTACATGTAGATGTGTATGTAAATCTTATTACACTTCCCAGTTCTGACCACTTTTCATCAAATTTAAATGGCTAAGAAAGGTAAATCACCACTTACAGTTTCTTTGAATGAAGAGTTTAGCCAGCGATTATTTACTACATTCTGTATGGACGTGGGTGGGTTTTCTAAATCTTCGAAGGAATCCATTAATATAAAATCCAGAACAACATCATAAAAATTTAGATTTTTCACCTGCATTAAGTTGTGAATTAAAAACAAATTATTATTATAGAAAGCTGAAATAAGATGTGAACTAGGGCTTCATACTTTGTAACACAGGGTTTCTTTTTTTTTTTTAGTTGAATCAGATTATATTTGTGATAGAAAAAGGGGAACAGAAGGGCTAAATCTGAAAATTCACCACTAGGAATTTCAGTTCACATGGTGAGGTTCTGTCCTAGATCCCATCAAAGTGAAAGGAACCTCTCCTTAATCTCCATTTAGGCTGCTTTGTTACAGTATTTGTTACTGTCTACCTAACCCCACACTTGGACACCTTGTATTATACCCAGACAAAGCAAGTCCTCAGGCTTCCACACCAAACTAGCTGGTAGCTTAGGCACAGAACACAAAAGAATCCCACAGTACTCAGCTTCAAATCTGTATTAGCACAAAAAAGGAACAAGAAGATGGTGTCCTGAGAGCCAGAGATGAAGATTAAACTGGAGGCAGAGGGGGCTTCTCTAGGGAGTGAGGCTCCCAGGTGAGGAAATGCATGTTAGGGGGTGTAAGGCAAGAAGGAACACAAGAGTGTTGAGTGGAAAGTGTACTGTAGAACTCCACACCAGAAGGCACAAGAAGAGTGATGAAAAACGAGAAGGGAGGGCCAGACCCCTCAGGGATGTATGGCCCGTGTGCAGGATTCTCTATTTTATTCTCTGTTTGTCCCTTCACTGACAGAATCTAGCTTTGACTTTTCTCAGTAAATTTACTTGTTCAATTCCATGTATGTAACGTAACCAATCTCGCAGCTCCACTGAGCTGCCTGCAGTCCCTCCAGAGCTGTCCCTGCACAGAATACTGTTACTGAGACTTCCAGGAAGATGGCGGAGCAGTAAACAGCAGCAAATCAGCCTCTCTGAGATTCAGAATCCAGACACTGGCATATAACAATCTGGGGAAGAAAAGGAGGGAGGAAGATCCCTCCTCAGCAAGGATCTGAAGGAAGAATTGGAGCCCACAGGGAAAGTGAAAAGACAGACCTCAGTCCAGAAAAAGGAAGTGGCAAACTGCACTCCCTGACTCGTGGCTCGCAGTGTGAGACAGAAGGCTTGAATGTACAGAGACACAGAGAAGGTGAGTGACAGCCAGAGGCCTCCACAGAGAAACGGACCAGTAGAACTGAGCAGTGGATGCTGTGAACCACAACAGTTGGTTGACTCTAGTCCGAGTGTCCCCAGTAGGTGCTATTTGAGGGAGGGGACAATTGAACCCAGGACGCAGACCAGTCCTGGGTTGGCGCCCTCTCAGGGGTCCCAGTGGCTGGGTGAGGCACAACCGAGAGACGTCCAGGCTCAGGGAGCCAAGGTCAGGCCAGCAAGAGACACCCAGAACGCTGTAGGCTGAACAACTCAGGCCCCAACTCCACAACCAGAGGCCAGGATCAGCCTGAACTTCTGTGGAGCTGAAAGCACCAGAATCAGGACCCCACCCTGTTCCTACTGCAAGTCCGCTGGCCTCCTCCCGCACCCCAGCCCGTTCCTACTGCAGGCCCACTGGGCTCATCCGGCACCCTGGCCCATTCCTACTGCAGGCCCGGTGGCCTCACTGGCACCCTGGCCCGTTCCTACTGCAAACCCGCTAGGCTTATCCAGCACCCTGCCCCGTTCCTACTGCCAGCCTCATCCAGCACAGATTCGGGTGTGGTCTGCCTCCTCTGCCTACCAGTGAAAGCGGAGACGCGTCCTGCACTGGATACTACCACAGAACTATAGACCCCCGAAGATAATCACAGGCTCAAAATCACAGAGAAATCTTTTTTTTTCTTTTCTTCCGTTTTTGTTTTTTCATGAGTGTGAACATTCTTAGTTCTTACTTTTGTTTTTTTCCTTTTCTTTCCCTCCTATCTTCTTCACTAGTTTCCCAAAGGTTGGGTAATCTTCCTTTATCCTTTAGCCATGCTTCTAATCTCCTTCTCTTCTTTCATTTCTCTATTTTTTTTTTATTCTTACCTCTTACCCCTTTTAAATCTTCTCTACTGAGGGTAAAAATGCTCTATTCTTTTGTTTTTAGTGCCGAGGATTGAACTCAGGGCCTTGTGCTTGCTAAGCAAGCACTCTAACCACTCAGCTAAATCCCCAGCCCCAAAAGTCCTCTATTAAGGGGATATTTACTGTATATAATTTAAGATTTGTTTTAGATTTTGCTATATAACTATAAATCTTGGACCCATGGTTAAAGGTAGCAAATTAACATTTACCACAGTTTGTCATTTTCTAGACTTTGCTTGATGCTATTATTATTAAAGATTGTACTACTTTAGCCAAGGTGACCTAATTGTGATCAGTTGTTCTTCCTAGTATGCCAATATCGAGATTGTCTGGGCGTCATAAACAATACCATAGTCCAGTACCAAAGAGCTAGGTGCTGGGCCAATCTATTCGATTCTAATAAATGAAGAGGCAGGATCTTGGGACAGGCTCAAAAGCCAAAGGCCAGCTACACCTAGAAGACAGCTCTGAAAAGTAGTCACTTCCTAAGGAGGTCTCAATACTAGTAACAAAGCCACTTACCATAAGCAGTACAAGCATCAATGTAGAAAGCAAATTTTAAAAAACAGAAAATGAGAAGACATGGAGGCAAGATACAACTCCAGACTTCCTGCTTGCCCAAGGTAAATTCTGAGGGCATTGAGCTGAACTTTCTAAAGCTACCCAGCTGAACTTTCTGAAATGGTAACAGTTCAAGTAACAAAGCAGATGAATGAGTCTCTAGAAAAAAATAAATCAGAAATAATTTCTCAGATAACTAAAGAGATGATGACCATAATGACAGAATACTGTTACTCCTAGGGCCTGCCAACTGACTTCTAGATGGAATGAAGGAAGGGCAGAGAGGAGGAAGGGAAAGGTGAACAAGAGAAGGTAAGAATTTTGGTGGTGGGAGCACAGTGCTGGGGATTGAACTCAGGGCCTTGTGCTTGCTAGGCAAGCGCTCTACCAACTGAGCTGAATCCCTGACCCCCAGGAAAGAATTTTTAAAAATTATAACAACTGACCCAATGTAAAAGTCCAGTTTCTATTGTTTGTGACCTACCACCACACAATTGGTTTTACTGTCATTTAACAAGAACAAAGAAACAGTGGCCTGAACTCATGGAAATATATGCAAATAACTAAGGGGAATAAATATTATTAAAAAATTGAATTACCCCTCTAGCAGCAAGTTCCATTTCAGTACTATCCCAGTGATCATTCTGTTCTAAAAAATGTATCATTTCATCAAAAACATCTTCAAACTTCTTTGGATTCTGCAGAAGAAAACACATTTTCATCCCAAACTCAACTTATAAAAAGGCTCAAGCCTACAAAGTAAGTAAGTTATTCTCTAAATAAGTTTGTAGAATTGTATTGTTTTAGTCAAGTGAACTAGAATACATTTTCAAGGTATGCCAAATTTATTTCATTTACTCTTCTGTTGTTCTGCTATATTGCAGAAGCCAAGAACAAGAATGCTAGTAGCAGTCACAGCAAACTGTTTATGACCCAAATACACCTGCCTGTTTAGGTCAGTCCTTAGGGTGAGACGTGGTTACAGCACACACCAATGAGGCTTTTGATGCGCCCCTCAGAGGACCCTGGCTCCCTCCCCAGGGTTTATCTGCCAAGGGACTCCCAAGAAAGCAACAGAAGATTTACACCGGGAATTACAAGTCATTACTGTAACCTTACGTTTATTTACTATTTTATAGTTTAAGTTTCGTTCCCATTTACTATTTGCTTAATCATCGTAACAACCCTCTGAAATAGGGTAACACAAATTCTACTGTACAAAAGGGAGAAATGAGGTTGAAAGGGACTGGACTGGAAAACCAGGCGCATGAATGGCCCAAGGAGGACCTGTTTTGTTCCCATCATCTGGACAAACCTTATATAAAGTGGTTCTCTACAGCCTGAATCAAGTATCTGTCAATGTTTCTGCCTCCTTCAGTCCCATGAAGATGAGGAAGAGGCAGTTCAGTTTGTATTCCAGATTCCTGACCACACTGTGTCCTGTAACCCTTTTCCACAAAGGACTAAGGCAGGTAATAGTGATAGGAACAGTGGTGGCTACATTAACAGATGATTCTGATGATGGATTCTCACCATGACATTCACAGATTTCATAGCAAATTGTGAAGAATTTATGAGAAGCATCCTGTTCAAAAGGGTGTGGACTTTATACACAGACAATAACTAAACCGAAGAAGAAAACAATGATCTTTGGATGATTTTTAGTATGTTGACCTTTGTACCTATCTACACAAACTTCTCCAACTGTTAAAAATTCAATGTACTTTAGACTTCAGTTAAACCAAAACAGTAACAAAAATTTGCTAACAGAACAAATTTACCTTTCGTGCTCTGACAATTAAAGCCGATAAAATTTTTCTTCCACTCTCAGCCAGGAATATCCTGTTGGATGTTTCTGAAAGAATAACCTAAAAAATCCATTCCCAAACAAAAGTTACAAGACACCCACAGTGAATCTGAGCAGCTAGCCAACTTTATATCTAGCACATGTACACGTAAATCTCTCACACAGCTAGTACACTGCATGAGGTGCTATGTCAACAGGCAGACCACACAGAAAGCACAAACATACTAAAACATAAAGGGCTCTCTACAGAAAGAAAAAAATAAAATAAAAAGCTCCAAACTTGTAATAAAAAAATTAAAAGGGAATACATCTGAATTTAAATCTGCTCAACACAATTAGAAAATCTAAAATAAATTTTATATACCATCAAAACATAAAACACAAACGTTTTATTTCTTTCTAAACGAAATCAACGGCTTTATCAATGTTTCAAATTTTAAAAACTAAAATACACACTAATTGATAATAACAAAGAAGATTTTTAAGCAGCCATTTTTTACACACCTGCAACATCAAAATATCCTGTTTTGACAAGGTATGGTGGCCTGGGAAGCCACGGGAAAGGACAATGACAAATGGAGACAAAGTAGCAGGAGGGCAAGACCCTTAGACTCAGTATCAGCTCTTAGCAGCAGGGTATAAGAACAAGGAACTGCCCTGGTTATGGGGACTGGGCTCCCAGCATAAGGGTGGGATGAGTGGCTGAGTAAGGTCACGAAGGTTTAAAAATACCTGAAAAGCCTGCCGAATACAGTGAAGC
Source organism: Hystrix cristata (assembly GCA_004026905.1). Classification (NCBI taxonomy): domain Eukaryota; kingdom Metazoa; phylum Chordata; class Mammalia; order Rodentia; family Hystricidae; genus Hystrix; species Hystrix cristata. The sequence goes on along the minus strand of PVJO010007218.1, from coordinate 76,277 downwards.
TTGGCAAGGAAATCACTGTCTCCAAGGCATTCCAACATTTCGGTTCTGCGTAACGAACAGGAGACAACCATTAAACTTCATTCAAGATGCAGCCTACTACAAATCCGGACTCAAACAAGGCTTAAACGCAGGACCTTAACATAAAACACACGTCTTCGCCATAATCACATAAGACATAAAAAATGTTTTTCATTTTTACTTGGACCAAAATCATAAACACAATTTAATAAACATCACACAAACATAGCAAGAGCACCCTAGCATGTTGCATAAACATAAGCAAAACCGGCGGGTACCTGAGGACTCTGGAGTGAATCTTCCCTTCTTCAACTAAACGCATGGCTTCTTCATAAAAAGGGCAGCGGCAAAAAGACTCCAGGCTGTAGGTCTGCCGGCCTTCTCTGTGTTCTGTGAGCTGAGAATGCAGTGAGTTAACCAGACTACGCTGGCAGGAGACTGTGACAGTATTTCCCTATTACCGAGATACACAAATTCGATAAAACCAGAAAAATCATTACCATTTTAGGACTAACAAAACCTAACTCCATTTTATGTCAGAACCTACTTGTTAAAAAGAGAAGACCTTTGTAACAGGCTTAGTTCATTTCTAATCCAACCACTTACATCCACAGGGTGCATGAATAGCAGCATCTTATTTATCAATAACTGAAAGGAAGCACGGGGGGGATTTTTATCATCTAAAGCATACTTAAAAGTAAGTAACTCATTAAGCAAAACTTCCTACAAAAACATGAAAATAAGCTCAATTTAGTTATTTTATCTTATATGTAGGTTTGATTAACCTTTTTTTTTTGTGCTAGAGATCGAACTCAGGGCCTTGTGCTTACAAGGCAAGTGCTCTAACCACTGAGCTAAATCCCCAGCCCTGATTAACCTTTGTGTAATCTTTGTACAGCCAGTTCTTCTGGCTAGCACAGAAACCCTAAAAATAGAATTCCAGTCTTTCTGGAGACAAGGTATAGCTATGTAGTCCAGGCTGGCCTTGAATTCGTGACCCTCTGACCTCAACTCAGCCCTGAGTGCTGGGATTACAAGCATGCGCCACCCACCTGGCTAGAATTCCAGTCCTCTAGCAGTACATTAAAAACAACTGCAAATACTATATTTTGTTTAGTATCCAGCTAAACAAAAATCCTTTGGAGTAACTTTTTTAATACCAAAGTTACCCATTTAATGGCACACTATATTTTTAGTAACAGTTTTATTGAGATACTTACATACCATAAAGTCTGCCCTTTTGAAGTACACAGTTCAGTGGGTTTTTTTGTCTTTCAGAGTTGTGCAACCAACACTGCTTTCTAATTCCAGCACATTTTTATCAGTCCTCTGAGAAACCCCTATCCATTAGTAGCCACCCCCAGGTCTCCCTTTTACCCAGTTCCAGGAAACTACTATCTACTTTGCAGGCTCTCTGAGTTTCCTACTGTGGAAATGTCACATAAATGGAATGAAGCACGATGTGACCTTTGTGTTTGGCTTCTTTCACTTAGCAAAATGTTTCCAAGACTGCTCCACGACACATCACATAGCAGAGCGCTTCCTTCATGCCTGGAGCTGAACACAACTCCAGCGTGTGGGTGGACTGTGTGTGTTTTGTTTACTCCTCATAACTGAGGGACTGTGGCTATCATATAATATTTGTGCACAAGTTTTTATGCAGATACATGCCAAGTCTCCTGGCATCTATCTACGAATAGAAGGGTCAGAGAGCAACTCCATTTTACCTTTTGGGGAACTGTCACACTGTTCAGCAAAATGGCTGCCCATTTTCCCACACCACCAGCAATGTATGAGAATTCAAAATTCTACCCATTGTCAATAACTGTTACCAAAAATCTTCTGTTTTTCACTGTTTTGTTTTGTTTTTCAGTACTAAGGACTGAACCCAGAGAACAGCAAGCTATATCCCCAGCCCTTCTTATTTTCAGGCAGCATTTTGCTACATTGCCCAGGCTGGCCTCAAATTTGTAATCCTCCTGCCTCAGCCTCCTGAGTGCAGAGATTACAGATTTTATACATATATATATATATATTTTTTTTTTTCTTTCTTAGTACTGGGGACTGAAACAAGGGCCTTAACTCATACTAAGCAAATACTTTACACTGACCTTTATCACCAGCCTCCATCTTTTTGATTATAGCTACCCTAGTGGATGTAAACTGAAGATTTTTCATCTTACTGGCCATTTGTATATTTTCTTTGGAGAAATGTCTATTCAAACTCTTTGGCCATTTTTAAATTGGGTATTTGTCCATTTGAGTTGTAAGAATTTTTGTATTGTCTGTGTACAAGCCCTTCATCAGATACACACTTTAAATATATTTTGTCCCATTTTGCCTTTTCTTTAAGGTGGGATCCCACTATATAGTTGAAGCTCACCTTAAATTTGCTATGTAGCAAAACACTGTCTCAAACCCCTCTCCCACAAAAAACCAGAAAATAATATTATTTATTGCCAGATATGGAGACATGTGATTTACCACGAAAAACATTTTTTTTCTATTTGAAATTTGAAAATTTTCTATCTTTCTCAATTATTTTCCCCCAAAAGGGTAGGCATATATCTATATCTGTATCTGTATCTATACAAAATATTTGCAATACTGGGGATAAAACCCAAGGCCTCAATGCATGCTAGGCAAGTACTCTACCATTAAGCTTCATACTGAAGATCTGATACTTGCTAGCAGGGATATAAACTCTTAAAAAGACAATGACAACTCAAATTTATTTTAATCATTAATCTTAAAATTTTTAAAGCAAGATTACTAAAGTGTTGGTTTAAATTTTCATTTTAGAATACATCTTACAGGAAGAATTTTTCAATAAAATTTCCAAAAATGTTTTAGAAGGTTTCAGAAGAGCATTAACAACTAGAGCTGAAATGTTACTTTGGATGCGGAAGTCAATAACATGATTTATACCAGGCATGGTGGCACACGCCTGTAATCCCCTAACCCTAACTTTAAACACTCTACCACTGAGCTGTACCCTAGCTCCTGGACATCTTTACCCCAAACCCCAGAGTATATCTCTAGGTTTTAGCTCTGGCCCTAAAACGTAGCTGGTACCATGCTCCATACTCTAAACTGATTATTTTATTTAATCCTCGCAACTCATGAAGTATTTACAGACGAAGCAGCAGAAATTCAGAATAAAAGGAAACTTGCCTCAAGTTCCATAACTAAATGGTAAATTTAATCTCAGGCATACAATTCCAGATTCATACTTTTAAGCACCAAAGGACACCATTTCTAACCAGTCTTATCCCAAGAGCCACAGAACAGGAAGTTTGAGCACCAGCACACTTCAGGATGGTATAGAGATGCAGTTTAGACCAGAAGTTTAAAAAAAAGTGTATGGAGATGATAGTATCTGACACTGTATTACCTCCTTGTTAAGGAGTATTTCCCCTCACATTTTAAGGAAACAAGTTATGTCAAAGGCAAAGTCTGTTGAAGTTTGAAAAAGAAACCTACCAGCTTAAAAAAATAACTCAGGACAGAAAGTCTTTATTAGGGCTGAGGATTTAGCTCAGTGGTTAGAGTGCTTGCCTTGCAAGCAGAAGGCCCTGAGTTCAATCCCCAGCACCAAAAAAAAGGGAGAGTATTTATTAAATAGTTTTAAAGTTTCTGCCATCCTCAAAACAAGTAGATTCCACATATCTCTACTAAGAATTAAAAATCTGAGGACGGAAACTGAGGTTCCAATTAAACTCCTTATATAATTAATACAAGTAAGAAGCGAACAAACCCAACAATGAAGAGATTTCAGACTCAAATCTTGATTTAATGGTCTATTTTGCTTATTTGTTGGTTTGGCTGAAGTAATTATTTAAACAAAATTAAAATAGGCTTGCAGCTAAGAAAACTTCCAGCTCTCAAAAATTTATTTTCAAAAAGAAAAATAATACTATATTGGTTTATACCAAAACATCATCCTGCCTTATTAGTTCTCTCCCATCTTTCACATGTACTATAAAAATGATTGCAGAAGAAATCAAATAAATCAATAACAGTTACAATAAAAATGAGACAAAACAGAAAAATCAAGCAATGAAAGCAATGTTTTGTGGTTAGCCGAAGATTTAAACATCCTAAATTACTTCTCTTGCCTCCATGACAGACTGAAGAAGGAACAGGCCTTATTTTCCTTGACACACAATGACTTTGCTGAATGAGAAGTAACACTTTTACTTCATCCCAATATGAGTCCAGGCTAGGGTCTCTGAACAGCCCTGAATGAAATAACTTTGAAGTCCCAAAACCATTTTAATACAGGCTGCTTTTTATATGTTTACACTTTCCTTTCAAATCAGTCACCTAAAATTACAAGAAGGATTTACAGCTAAAGAAAGCAGTCTGTTTTCTGATTTCTCTATCTCACTAATAGGAAAGAAAGAAAAAAAGGAATGAAATCTTTACAGTTCCTGTCCAGCTGGTCCTCAGTGACTCTTTCACCTTGGTTACTCACACTTCCTTCCATGCCAAGGCTGGCTAACCTAGCTAACCCGGAGCATGCCGTAGAAAGGATAGAAGACGGGCCGTAAACAGTCACCACTGCCACCGTGCTCGGTCCTATGGTCATTCCTTCCAGGGGAAGGCAGGTGCTATGCCAGGAAGATACACGAGCAGCGCTACAGAAAGCCTGCTGTGTGAGAAGCAGGTCTGCGCCCACGGCAGCACCACCCTGCCACTTATGTCAGTGGGTTATCTAGGGAGCAGACAAGCCAGCCCCATGTAAACCTTCACACTTCTAGAAAAACTGTACTTCCTTTTCAGATTATGATCATTCTAAATATTTCCTCGTCACTTTGTATATAACTATTAGTATATTTTTTGACTGCTAAACAAGCACTATAAAGTCACAGAGATATAGCAAAAGCTTTCCAAGCTTCCATTTAGAATATGGGTAGAATTATGAAAAAGAAACTTTTTTATTTAAAGACATAATTACATATTAAAAGCATAAACATGCTGTAGGGTGATAATTTTAACAAAAATTGAACCTGAGGTTAAAAAGTTGCTCTCCACAATATTAGTTTCTACCTAGTAAATGACCATCACTTTAACAGAGGGGAGGGCTAGGAGTGCAGTGTGAGGGTATCACAGCACTAAAAAGAACAATGTTTAACATCACTGATCTGGAAAACACACATCAAAACCATGGTGAGACCTTATCTCGCCCTAACTAGAGCAAAAAGAGCAAAAAATAAATGGTGGTAAGAATGCTAAGAAGGGGCAATGGTGGATGTTTAAATTTTAAAAATGTATTACAGTAAAAGATGCATTGCCGTTAATCCCTGTAGTGCCTTTAATTCTGCCATCATGGCTATTACGATGTCCTGAATAGATTCACAACATTTATCTTTCATGTCATTTTGACTTTCGGGAGGAGTGCTTGCCTGGTGTGTATGAAGCCCTGCAATCCCCAGTACTACAAAAGAAAAAAAAAATAGTATTCTTGAATTTAAGTGTTTCGTAATATAGTAAATAAATTTTAAAAGAGTTAACATTTCTTCACTTGATCTTAGCCAAAAGGCCGAGAAGCGATAGGAGTTAACATTTCTTGTAACATAAAAGAATTTATCTTTGAATATTCATATTCTGACACCATATGTCATTTATTATACCCTATTCCTAGGAGATTTCTTGGATATTGAGTCCTGTATATTCATGTATCTTGTATTCTATGAGAATTTTTAAAAATGTGTTAAACCTCTGTAATTTAAACAACAAATTTAAAGTGAGTCCAATGAATAAACACTTCAATTTATTTTTTGCTCTTTTTTTTTTTTTTCTCCTGTGCTGACTGAACCCAGGGCCCTGTGCATGCTAGGTAAGCATTCTACCACTGAGTTACATCATCCTAGCCCCAAAAATATTTTATTAAAAATGTGTATTAGAAACTTTAGAGCCTTGTGGTTTTATGTATATTTTTTCTCACACTGGGAAAAATGTGAAGGGAACAGAAATTCTTCTCCATAAAAACTATCACAGGGTTGAGAACTTAACTCAGTGGTGGAACACTTGCCTAGCAAGTGCAAGGCCCAGTCACCTCCTCCCAGAAAATTTACAAAACTATCTTAGACATGTCTGTATTAAATAGTAAAAGGAAGAAGAAACAGCCTTCCAGTAGAAATGATCACCACTGTTTACACATTAGTGTATTTATACTTAGATTTTCCTTCTGCCCATATACTCATATATAATTTTTCTCTTTTTTTACAAAATTACAAGCATATACTCTAAATGAAAATTTACATACTCTTTTTATATTGGCATATGTTCCCATGCCATTAAAATTACTAAAAACATGTCGATAGCTCTATAATATTTCAAGGCAGACACTAACCACTGAGCTAAATCCCTAGCCCGCTCTATAACATTTCAAATTACAGATGTCTTATAATTTGGCATTAGGTTGTTTTCAGTTTTCTACCATTAAACCACCACAAGGAATATCTTTTTTTTTCCTTTTGAGAGAGGGTCTCACTATATAGTTCAGGCTGCCCTTGAGCTCACTATGTGTCCCAGACTGGCCTCAAACTCATGGCAATCCTCCTGCCTCTGCCTCCCAAGTGCTGGGATTACAGGCATGCACCACTACACCCAACATTTACATATACTTTTTGAATCAAGTCATTCTCTTGGAACAAAGATCTAGAAATATGATCTGTGAAGTAAAGAATGAAAACTGAAACTTTTGGATCTAAGATGAAACTGCTTTCCATCAAGATAACACCTCTATGCCTCATCTGTGAACCACAGCCTAGAGAGCCCATCCAGGAAGTGTTTACATGTCCTCATTAGAGAGGCTACAGCATCGTGTGAGTACAGTTCAGGTAACACTCAGCTGGCTTCCTGGTGTCTACCACACGTACATGCTAAATAGACGACGGAACTAATTTATATAACACAACAGCAAAACTGTACTCTACTGCTTAAAATGAAAGAGAAATTCTCATTAGGAACAGACAGGTCCTACCTCTGCTGCTGAAGCAAAGGAGTCAGTTGACGCAATGCTCAAGGTATCTCGGAGGCCAAAGTCATCCGCATTTCCCTTCACTGTGACATCTGTATCTTTGTCTTAAAAGTGAAAAAAGGTGGAAAGTTCAGAAAGGGATTTTCCTTGTCTCTGCCATATTTTAGTTTCTATAGTTTGTCTAGCCTACCCCCAGTCTTTTTACTTAGAGTACAAAGATCTGAAAGAAAATAGTTATACATCAGTGGGCTGTGAGCTGGTAACGCTCTCCAAGTACCGCTATTGGCTGGTTCTGAAGTAGTGCACGTACGGGTGAAAGTACTACAGTGTAACACAGACACCAATTTTAACATGAAAACAAGATTAAACTTAATTTTGGATTAAAAGGGCTTCGAGTATATCATAATTCTAGTTAGACTACCTGCCACACATGACGAAAATCAGCATCTACCAAAATTAATTTAAGTATCCTTCAGGTTTTAAGGCCTAATTTTAAAAACTGAACACCCAAACCCAAGTGCAGTGGTGCACATCTGTAATCCCAGCACTCTGGGAAACCAAGGCAAGAAGACTACAAGTTTGAGCCCAGTCTGTGAAACTTAGCAATAAATAAAAAAAAGGCAGGGAAATAGCTCAGTGTTCAATCTTCAGTATTACAAAAAAAAAAAAAAAAAAAGCCGAACAAAATAATGAACATCCAAAAAAGATCAGATCTAGGTATCTGATATTCACTCTGTTTGAGGGCCAACTACAACTGCTCCAATGACTTTAAGGGGCAGAAAAGCTTAACAATTTTGAAAATGATTTACCTGGCCAAAGACAGCAATGTACTTAATAGCAATGTACAACACTTGAATGCAGGCAAGAAAATCTTCACATACTATTATCAGGAATCTAATTGATGACATTAAATTTTCAAATAAATAACTACTGTTTGATCACACTGTAGTGATTACAAATAATTGATGTATTTGAAAATCTATCACAGGTATGAAAAACACAGAATGTAATATAATATCTGTGAAATTCATGAGACACCTTATCTTCTTTAAATAGAAACTTGATATTACCTTGGCTTTATCAAAATTTCTACATCATCATTCTTCCGTAATAAAATTCACTACCTTTACCAGAAATCTCTCAAGTTCTTTTTAAACCCCTAAGTACCAGAAATTATCTGGTACTCAACAGAGAAGTGTAGCTTTTAGTTCATTTTAAATTCAAACCATTAATTTAGTTTAAATTCAAAAGTTATGCAACTGATTCCAAGTTCTAAGCCAAGCAGAACAGAAAATAAGCCACAATTGGTACAAAATTTATTCCCAGTAAGTATCAAAGATAATCGTACATGTAGCATATTTTTTCCTACTTTATTTTTGGTAAGACCAGACTCTACATTTTACTTATTTACCTTCTAAGTTTAAATTAGGATTGAACTCATATGAAGTTTGCATCGAGACAGGGTCTCACTATTTAGGTTCTGGTTTTGGTTTTTTTGGGTGCTAGGATCGAATCCAGGGCCTTGCGCTTGCTAGGCGAGGACTCTACCACTGAGCTAAATACCCAGCCCCTACGCTATGTAGTTTTAATTGGTCTTGAACTTACTATGTAGCCTAGGCTGGTCTTGAACTCATGGCAATCTTCTCCTGCCTCAGCCTCCCAAGTGTTGAGATTACAGGGTTGTATGACCACATTGGCTCGATCCTTTTAAAGTACAGTACCTAACTTTTCATTTTAAAGTCCTTCTACTACAAAGCCAGAAATGATGGCGCATGTCTGCAGTCCCAGGAATGTGGGAGGCAGAGGCAGAAGGATTGCTTGAACTCAGGAGTTTCAGCCAGCCAGGACAACATAGTGAAACCCTCACCTGGAGAAAAAAAATCCTTCTACCACTGAATGACTATTCATGAGACAAAGTGGTTGTACTAAGGTTAAATTAGTCTATTTCAAACATGTTGTGGACTTCCGGGAAGATGGCAGAGCGGAGAGAAGGAGAGTAAGAGCCTCTCCGAGATTTTTTGTTCAGACATGTTGTTAGAAGGGCTGGGGATTTAGTTCAGTGGTTAGTGTGCTTGCTTCACAACACAAAGCCCTGACATGAGTTCAATCCCCAACTCCAAAAAACAAAACAAAACAAAACAAAAAAATGTTGTAGAAATTTAGTTTTCCATCAAACTGTAGAACAAAACAATATGACTATTTTATACTTATAAACAGCTACATAACTGGTATTTTTGGGTACTCAGTTAGGGGCAAAAATTCCCATAATTTTCTTTTCTATACATATAAGACTTTTTAAAAATATATATACATTTTTAGATTAAAAAATTTAGGGCTGGGGATTTAGCTCAGTGATTAAAGTGCTTGCCTTGCAAGCACAAAGACCCGAGTTCGATCCCCAGCATCAAAAAAAAAAAAAAAATTTAATCAGCATTTATAACTGTCAAAGCCTAATTTTCTTAATTTCTCTAATTATTTTTCATTACTAATATTACCTGTGCAAAAAAGAAACCACAGTAAATTTTCATTCTGCTAAAGCATTTTTAAAGTGGGACTAAATTTACAAGTCAATTAACTCTTGGTTCCACTGGCCTTTTGCTATTTTCAGCATGGGACACAGACATTTATCTTGTGTCACTTTACCTTTCAGACATTACCCTCGAGATGCTAAAAGTCTGTTCTACTTCAATCAACAGTAATCAGCCATTCAATGTCATCCAGATCAGTTACAATGGTTGCATTTTATTTTTAAAAAGAACACACACACACACACACACACACACACACACACACAGTCTAACAAAGAAAAATGGCTCAATTCCAGAGGAACTAGAAAGATTCACTCATTAAATCCAAGTCCATAAACCACAGTCCATATCTTTTATTTCAGTAACTGTTGTGATTCCTGGAATGGCAGCTTACTAATTATGAAGAGAAAAAACACATCTGTTTTTTACATAAGCCAATAAAAAGTGCAAAAAAAGAATCTTGGGCAATCCTAAACTAGCTGCTTTCTGTGCATCCAATTAAAATTTAAAATACCCTTTCTAAAAAATATCATTCTAGATTCCAATACTGAAAGACAGAAACAGAATAAAAATTGGAAAACCACAGGCTTTGGCGAAGTATTTTCGGAAACTGTCTACTAAATATTTCTTAGTGGAAAAAAATGCTGAAACCAGAGTGAGATATCATTATACACCCATCAAGATGGTTAAAACTGGAAAAAAAAATAGCTATTTTTTTTTTCAAAGATGTACAGTGATGGAAACTCTCACCACTGTGGAAACATCAATTGGTAGAACCACTCTGGAAAGTTTGGCTTTATCTACAAAAGTTTGAGATTATGTTCTCTATGGCCTACCAAGTCTACCCTTGGATATGGTTTTTCTTTCCCCCCCTTGGATATGTTTTACAAAAAAGTGTGCTTAATGCATAAGAATGTTCCCAATAGTACTGTTTACAATAGCCCCAAACTGAAAAAACTAAAAACCACTATCCATCTACTGCAGAACACACAAAGTACTATACTCATACAATGAAATACGCTACAAGTACAATGAATTGCTGCAATATATAAGCAACATGAATCTCACAATACATTAAGTGAAGAATTAGACATAGACTTCATTTATACAAAGCTCGCACACAGGCAGACTAAACTTCAGCAATCAGGGCTACATACTTAGTTGGTAAAATTCTGAAAAGGTGGAAAATAGCACCCACATCAGGACCGTGGTTAGCTCCGTGAGGGGGGTGTCACTGCTGGGGGGTGCAGGAGACCTGGGGAGCGGGCAACACTTTAGGTTCTGATCTACATGACAGTTACGTGAGAGTCTGTGACAGAATGCTGCACTTTTTGTTTTGTGCACTCTTCTCTAGGGATTCAAACAGAACAAAAGAAGAACAACATTATGTATACAACCTGGCCCCCGCATGGCTGAGACCAGAAAGGGCTCACCCAGGGTGCCAAAAGCTGTGGTGGGAAGACAAAGAAAGCTCTCTCTCTATTCCCACACTGGCAATAAGGCTGTAAATTATTATTAGACATGGATTTTATTCCCTGATTAAGGAAGCAACTATAATGATACTAAATTTAAAAAGTCAAAAGACCTGCTGGGTGTGGTGGCCCACGCCTGTGATTCCCAGCACCCTGAGGCAGGAGGATCCTGCAGTGCAAAGCCAGCCTGGTCTACACAGTGAGACCCTGTCCCAAAAAAAAAAAAAAAAAAAATTTTTTTGTTTTAAATAAAAAGTCAAAAGACCCAAAGTATAAGAGAAAATTGGAAATAAATTTATCTGTACCTTGCATGGGAAGACCAACAGTAGTAATAGTGTATCATACTAAGCATATATCACTCAGAATCTTTTTTTTTTTTTTAAGATCATCAATTTTTCGTTGCTATTTAACTGATTTAGATTTTTCTTTGTTTGCTTGTTTTTTGAAACAGGGTCTCACTATGTAGCCCAGACTGGCCTTGAAGTCAACTCCTGCCTCAGTCTCCCACATGCTGAGATTGCAGCGACCACACTCAGCTACAGAATATTTAAAATGCGTAATTGTTAAACAGGAATGGCCTTTTACATGCAATGTTTTATCGTAACTAGAACAAAATAGCAATTTTTCTAATCAAATGACTCTTTGGCTTTCAAAACTTCCCATAGTCACTGGCCACCCCACCTAATATTACTTTCTATTAATTAATTAAAAATACTCTCAGATTTAGTTGAAGGTGTAGGATGTTCACAACACTTCTACTTGTTATACAGTAATGCAATGGCTAAGTGCTTGGGGTTTGGAGTCAGCCAGCATTTGTATCCTGATCCCAGATTTGATCCTTACTATGTGTATAAACTGAAGATAATGACACTGATTTCAGAGTTGATAAGGATGAAATTAGAGATGTGTAGAGGCATGGTACCTAGTAACAGTAAGCACAGAGTAATTTCTGCTACTGTTACATTATACACCGCCACATGCATTCTTACCCCAAGACTCTGGTTTCCCTCATGTCTTCTCTACATACATACTACATACTCTGTTTCTGCTTCCTACCCTCACGCTATCCAGAAATACACACTCTTTTTTAAAATATTCAGCCAAGTATTATGCCCTTATAAGCATTCTCCAAAAATTATCTACTTTGTTGCATCTATGTAAGGCAGTACAGCAAAGGTGTTAAAACCAAGAGCCAGACAGGGTGGATTCATATTCCAACTCTGCTAATTCTTAGCTTTGTAACCTTGGGAAAGTTATTTTCTCTGTTCCTCATTTGCAAAACTGGAATAAAAACCTACTTCATAAAGTTATGAGAAAAAAAAAGTTGTATGAGGATTAAATGAGTTAATGTATGAAAACATTCAATGTTAGCAATTCCTATTAAAAGATAAATGTCTCCCACTTAATAAACTATATTTTTATGTAACTATTGCCTGAACATGCAATACAGAATAACCTATGTGTACCGCTGCACAGAAGCAACTTGGGTTGGGGACTTTCTTTTTTTTTTTTTTTTTCCTAATAATGCCTATTGTTGTTATAATACTGTATTATTCTAATACTGAACATAGTTAATTAAACTTAGGATACTATTTTCTAAACCTGAAGCATACAGCATAAGCCCTTTAACGAATGAAAACTAAAGCTTAGAATGAAAAAAAGCTTAGAAGTCCCTAAAAGAAAGCTTTCCACGAACTAGATGACTGTTTATTTAAAATGCACCATAAATTACATGCAGTTACCACACTGGCTCTCTGTGAAATAGCCCCCCTCTGGGGGGTAACCTAAATAAGTAAATCTAAAAATTTTTAAAATATTTTTTGACATATTGCAATCACCCAGAACTTTTAAAATATTCACGCACAGATATAAACAATGTTCTTCTTTGGAAGAACTCTGAAACTGTAATATTTACTTTTAACCAAATTGTCATATATTTCAGGCCAAAAATCTGACTGGATTCAAGCCTTCCTCCCTCTTTCACAACCTCAGAATTTACATGTTAAGCTTTTTCCAAAGAAGGATTTGCTTTACAAGTTAAGAAAGGAAAAAAAAGAAGAAGAAGAAAAAGAAAAGAAAACCAAGATACTTCAGCCCTGGAACTTAGGACTTCAGGTCTGGAGCTCTTTCCACAGACCGATCAAAGGGGTCTTCTGTGTCTCGCTTTTGCCATCCCTAGGCACATTCTGTTTTCTGTCACTGAGAAGGCACTGAGACTATTTTAACCTCAGCAGACTCCAGCGGAGATTCCAGAGATGCCACTCTTCCTGAAAACCCATGCTGCTCACTGCAGACCTCTATCACCAGCAAGAAGTGGGAACCGCAGGACATTTCAGGGTCACCTGACTTCTGCATCAGCAACTGCACTCCAGGTGACTTTTAGCAGTTTAAACACAATTTGGAACCTTGGCCTTTCTAAGGGTTTACTAAAAACAGACAAGCTCTGGTGCCAACAGTTATTTTGCAAACAGTCTCCTGTAACTTGTTTAAATAATCAAGAGTCTACAAAACTTCTGCTGGTCATATTTTGTATGACAATCTACCTATCCACATTGTGAACGATCTTTTTCTGATTTTCAAAAAAACAGCAGAGTTTGAAAGAACAAAGTTGAATACAAAAATCAAAAACAACAATTTCAGTAACTGAAAGAACTAAGTTGTGAAATATTTTCTTGATTTTCCTCAGCATGCTTCAGTTGCTGCTGAGGGTGGCAATCAAGCCCCTGGAGCACAAGAGAGCCAGGCAGCTGTAGATGTGTGACGGTCACAGGTCACAGGCTCGCCTGCAGGATGACAGTCCCCGCCTGCCGCAGAGATGCTACCCCAAAGGAGACATGCACAGCAGTTGTCTCAGGCTTCCCGATTTATCAAAACTTTCACTTAGACTGGCCAACAGGACAACTGTGATTCCTAACTGGGAAATACAGCTGCCAATGCAAGTTGAGTAATGGAAAGAAAAAGAAAGGGGGCCGCTCACATTTTAGATAAAGAACAGTGTTTTTTAGATTTTTTTTTTTTTTTAAAGGAGAAGAAAAACGGAACTGGAACAAGATGTAATTAAGATCTGATCTGCTGTTACACTTTACTGGGACCAACAGGTACAACAGGTCACTATGTATACGTGATACACAAAGTCAAGTAGGGGCAGAAATCCAGTCTCAATACGAGGTCTGCATCTTCCTGGAGGAAGGTGAATATTTTTCTTAGTACATAAAGTGCCCTTCCAAGGATCCTATGTATGCCTTTTTCTTTCTTTTTTTTGGTGCTGGGGATTGAGCTCAGGGCCTTGTGCTTGCAAGGCCAGCGCTCTAACCACTGAGCTAAATCCCCAACCCATGCGCCTTTTTCTAAATCCCATAAAGGTCTTGTATGGGCCAGTAGAGTCTGGAAAGAAGGAAGGGAGGGAGTGGAGGAGGACTGGAGGGAGAGGAGTGGGAGGGAGGAAGATCAAGATCCAAGCAATAAAGATGCAACTTGAATACAAAACACACAAAGTCAAGCATCAGGAATTCCTTCTGTTTCCAGGATGGAAATTTTCACTGTACTCTTATCTATTTTGACCTGCATAAATAACCTCAGGCTTCATTTTGGGGCAACAAATGTCCTTTGAAATTAAGATTATGAGCCTTACCACATGAGAAGAAATTACTAAGCCAAATTCTATGTTGTGTAATTTGTACTCCATATATTTAGAGATCTGAGTATACAACTTAAGCTTATAATTCATATCACTCTCTAAAAATAAACCCTCAGGGAGTTTATCTTCCTACCACAGTGATTCTGCAGGAAAAGAAGAAGACAAGGTCTCAGGTCATCAACTCTGGGCTACTATCCAATGGTCCAGGTATTCCTCTTGCAGCCAAGTTCATTCAGTATTTCTAAATGTTTATCTGGCTGCTTACCAAAAGAGAATAGCAACATCTCTCCAGCGGTCAGGAGGTCCCACTTTACAGCTTTTCTTGTTCTCTGCCAGAGAATCTGTGCAGTCAGTACTAGGCCAGAAAAATCTCTAATTTTCCCCTAGAGAATATTTCACTGACTCAACACTATTATACAAAACCGAACAAGAAAGATGGATGTATTTGCTACCCTTCCAGAATCTCCTTCAAACAGATAAATCTGATAATAAGTTTCTCACAGTCTTCATGGCTCCTCTTTGCCTAATGGTACAAGTAAGGCCCCTCAGGATCTACCTCCTGCCCACCTTTCTGGATTCATCTCACCACGCCCATCACAGAGTATGTTCTCATGACGTAGCAGGCACTTGCTGCCTCGCAGACTGCCCCGGCTGGACCCTCTTCACGTTGTCCCCTCTGCCTGGAATGTCGTCTTCTCAACTGTCTTGCTGGTGGACTGACCCTCTGGCTTCAAGTGTCACTCCTGTGAAAGCTGCCCTGAGAACTCCCAAGGATAACTATACGTGTGTCTTCATTGTTGCCACAGAACTTCATAAACACACTATTATGTAATTACTCTACTATGCTATTTAATTTTTTTTATGCTATGTAATTTTTAATGTCTATTAGCTACTACGCTCTAGTTGTCTAAACATAGAGGTGACAGCTTCATATTTTTTCCCTCCAATGCCTATAATAGCACGTTTGACATATACTAAGAAATTCAGTGTCTGCGAATTCCAGGCTAAGAATCTGAGTTCATTTTTTTTAAAAAAAAAAAAAAAAAAAAGAGTATGAAGCAGTCTAATATCTGAAATATGCAAGGCAATGCTCTTAAGCTATAAAAATTCCTGGTTTGTTTTTAAGGTCTAATTTTGTTCCTACACATCAGTATAAAAGAATCTCAAAGTCCTTTGCTTCAGCCAAAAAAACATTTATCAAACTTATGGCTTCACAGTTGCCTAATACTCCTAATGCAAACACATACTGCTCTCTACAGAAAATACATGCACAAAAACATTAAGTTTAATTAATTTTAGAAAAAAAAACTACAGATTAAAAACTTGAACTTCATTCACATAAACCATACCAACTAAATAATGCTCCCAAGAACTATTAGCAAGCTCCATCTGTTGTTAATCAGGTTTATTTTTAAACTGGTAGTAAACTCAGCAGTTTGGTTCTACCCAAATAGCCAACCAAAGTGAGTAAAAAACAATCCAGGGGCTGGGAAAGTAGCTCAATGGTAGGACATTTGCCTAGCATGCATGAGGCCCTAGATCCACTCCCCAAAACACAAAGAAAAAACAAAAAAGAAAAACCCTCAATGTGCTATTGTACTGTTAGTAAAATAAACCACTAAAGCATGTAATCCCATAAACCCTACATAACAGATACATAAAACATACTCCACGGACATATGTCACTAGCAAAGGTCTCCAAAAGTATAAACTACTCCTTAGTGTTGGGTTTCAATCCCACATGCTACCAATCTCATGTTAGTTGTTGTGACCAACAAAAGTCTAATTTCTACCAAATAATTCTGATAACACAAATTTCTCTTTACAGTAATACAGACACATATTCTTTTATTGCATGATACTTGATATATATAAAAAAATATATGTAGCATAGATGCGTATTTTGAATCAAAATAACAAAGCAAACTTTTTTTAATCTACCACCTACTTACAGTCACTTTTCAAATCTTAGAAAATTATCATGCAGAAAAACACAACATTTCTTCTCATCTGATATTCATAATATTTGGGTCTCCAAATGAACTTTACAAATCTTATATAATCTCAGCAAAAAATAGCTACAGATAACCACAGAATTAACTCACAAGTCCTAACCAGATCTGTTTACTTTCAAGTTCTTATCTTAGACTCTTAAACAGGCAGCTTTCAGTTGTGAGGTATGGGGAGAAATAGAGAGGAAAAGTTAAAGAACCTTCTGCTCTGTAGAGGTAGTTTAAGGTTTTACAAAACAGCCAGATACTGAAGAATATATTTACTGTACGACTTTCTAATTGCTTTCATAAGAAGAAGCTGTAACTGGCCAATCAGACCATATGCAATCAGAAGACAAGCCTTATTTCATCTGAATCTGATCACACATAAGGATCACAGTTAACAGTTAAATAAATACTTGGAGGTTGATTTTTTTTTTTTTTTGTGGTGCCAGGGATCGAACTCAGGCCTTGTGCTTGCTAGGCAAGTGCGCTACCACTTGAGCTAAATCCCCAACCCTAAACCATGTAATTTTCAAACAATCTTCTAGAATATAATGTCCTAAAGAATAGACAAGTTTATGCTAAATATAACACACATTATCTCACCTAATCCCCGCAATTCCACAAAGCTGACCTAATTAACCCCTGCATGGTACAGAAGAAGAAACTAAGAAGGGTCAAGGCTTGCTCAGCTCAGGTCTCGGGTAGTGAGGGGCGGAGGCAGGATTGAAGCCATATTTGTTTGGCTGCAAAGCTGATGATCCTAACTAACTAAGCTTTACTATCTACAACTGAGATCTTATGGGAGGGTTTTGGTTGCACCTTCAAAAATCACAATTACAAAATTACAATTTAACAATTGTAATTTAACAGCACTCTGAAAAACAGAAACTACAAATAAACCTTATACCTCCGGACGCTGTTAGCTAGAACAACACAGTAATGGAAATGTGCACTAATGTGCTCTCGAGTCTGTGGACAGCCTTCATGCTCTCTCTCACTCTGAGCTGCAGCAGCAGGTGTGCACAAAAGGAGCCAGAAAACATTCCGACCTAAACTTAACTCCAGGCGAGTCACGCGGGCCTGAAGTATGGAGCAAGATGTGCTGCCCTCTAGTGACTCCACACCGCACGCTTAATGCTGTCTTCTCACCTGTGAGTGAGGGAAACGCTCTCACTACTAGAAAACAAATTTGAATCTTCATTTTTTCATGATTGGCTCTATAATAAGAGAAATGGAACAAAAACTGTTGATTAAGTCGGGAGTAAAGTTTTGGCGCACAAAGCTTACAAATATATCTGACAATCATTCAGTAATTCAGAATGGTTAAGGAAATGCCAGCAAGAAACGGTAAAAAAATGAATTACAAAATATCGGGTGCTGGGCTGGGGATTTAACTCAGTGATTAGAGTGCTTGCCTTGCAAGCACAAGGGCCTGAGTTCGATCCCCGGCACCACAAAAAAAAAAAAAACAAGAACAAACAAAATATCGGGTGCTTACATTTTATGGGAGGAAATCATTCCTAAAACATAATTCATTTTAATTTCTTTTTAAGACAGGCTCTTGCTCTGTAGTAGTCCAGACTGGCCTCAAACTTGCGGTGATCCTCCTGCCTCAGCCTCCTGAGTGCTGGGATTACAGGCATGTGCTACAACACCTGGCTTTTTTTCAAGTGTATTTTTAATGTACAATAAATCATTTGGCAGTCTATCAAATTCTTAAGGGAAATATTTAATTTCCTCAAATAAGACAAAGCAGATTCAAAGCAACAAAGTATTTGCTGAGTAAAATCAATACTTGTTTTATTATTATTGTTGTTGTTTTGAGTGAAGGTCTCAGTACACAGTTCAGCTGGCCTCAGACTCACAGTCATCCTCATGCCTCAGCCTCCCAAGTGCTGGTATTCCAGGCATGAGCCACCATACTTGCTTCCCTATTTGGTTTAAATTCAAGCCTGAGCCTCTGAAGGCATTTGTTAGGCTCCCTTGATTTATGACTGCTAACTCTAAGGTGCCTCTCAGAAACATAAATTACATGTACAAAATGAATTTGGATATAGAGAATGAGGAAAGTTAACTAAATTTTAAGCAATTTTGGTTAATAGCAAGTAACAGATACAATAGAGCTACTGCCTTACTAAAATCTTGGCCACATAGTCAGCTCTTTCAATCCACAAGTTCAAAATGGAAACTTGCAATAGCCAAACAACCCTGAGAACAGAACAGTTCTGTGTCACCTGGAACCTCCGGGCAGGAGGAGGCCAAGGCACAGTGCAGCCACAGGGAGATCAAGCGGCCAGCAGCCAGGGACGACCAGGCCGAGACACGGGCAGGGTAAGGAACTCTCTCTGCACCGAGGCCAGCTAAATGTGTGGGCTGCATGCGGGTCCCATTCTATAGATTCTACCTGTAGAGTTCCAAACTGATGTGATTTCCTCAGGAACAAGCTGGAGATGCCAGAAATGAAGCCCTCGGCACACAGAAGCGATGCATACCCTGACCTAAGCAGAGGCTCCAGGGCAGCAGCCAGGAAACTTTCACATCCTGAAGAAACCAGAGGCAGCTCGTGCCCATCTCTGAGGAAGGCCATGGAAGAAAAGAAATTCTGGGCACGCCCAACAGAACCAAACCTGAGACATGCATCCCAAGACTAAGAAGAGCTACCCGAGCTCCTCCGCACAGGCCAAAGGGAACTGCACAAAGAGATCAGCACAGGAGACATGGAAAATCTCAGGGTCCTCTTCTTTATCCCGCCTTACACTTCCAGTTTTTTCATGTTTCCTTTTCTCTGTGCCTTTCCTTGCCACTTTCCTATCTTTTCCAATTGTACAATTTCCATTTTACATTTCTTTTAAAATTCTCTGTTCTCCTACTAAAAAAAATAATTTCTCATGAAAATTACAAAAGAAATTATAGAAAAATAAAGTTTTAAATTATACATTTTAGGGGCTGGGGATTTAGCGCAGTGGTTAGAGGGCTTGCCTCACAAGCACAAGGTCCGGAGTTCCATCCCCAGCACCAAAAATAAATAAATAAATAAATAAATAAATTATACTTTTTATTTTTCTTTTTCTTGAGACAGAGTCTTGCTAAGTAGCCAGGCTGTCCTTGAACTTGAGATCCTATTTCAGCCTCCTGAATGCTGGAATTGCAGGAAATTATATTTTTTGACATGAATACTGCCAACTTTTTTTCTGGCCTAAAATCTCTGATATAGCAAAGCATTATCCTTATGCTAATATGAGAGAAACTATTAAAAAAACTTATCACATAAATAATATTTGGTGAGAATAATATTATTAGAAAGCAAAGACCAAAATTAATGGAGAGAGATTTCGTATCAACAAGATCTTTCCTTTTGGTGTTGGGGATCAAACTCAAGGCCACTGAGCTAAATCCCCAACCCTACCAACAAAATCTTTTAACTAAATTTAAAATATATAAAAGAAAAAAATACAATAAAATATATAAAAGATGGAAATATTTCAAATGCAGTCACTCTCAGCACTCGCTGTTCAGAAATAAATACTGGAAAAACATAATACTCTTTAATTATGTGTTTCTTTGAACTGGAAAACGAGAATCTTCCTCACACCAAAAAGAATTATCTGGGCTAGGGATTTAGCTCAGTGGTTAAAGTGCTTGCCTTGCAAGTACAAGGACCCGAGTTCGATCCCCAGCACCAAAAAAAAAAAAAAAGAATTATCTGGAGTTTTTTTTTGAGACGTTATTTCACTGTCTTGCTCAGGCTGGTCTCAAATTGTGGGGCTCAAGCAATCCTCTTGCATTGGCCTCCTGAGTAGCTGGGAATATAGGCACATACACCACACCCTGCTCTAGACTTAAATTTTGTTCCCAATACTGAAGACTGAACCCAGGGCCTCTCATATGCTAGGGTAGTGCTCTGCCACTGAGCCACACCCCCAGCTATACATTTTATTTTGAGACAGGGTCTCAAGAAATTGAGCAGGTTGGCCTCAAACCTGTGATTCTTTTGCCTCAGCCTCTCTGGAATAGCTGGGATTACAAGCAGAGGCCACTACACTCAGCTAGGTTTAAATTACTTTTGATTAAAAAAATAAAAATATGATTTTGTCTTATGTCACTCTTTGGGGACATTTACAGAAGTTAGAGAAGAAATTTAATCATTCCCTTTAAGCCTTCAAAAGGGAAAGTAAAAAGAATCAAGATGTATTATGCACATGTACCAATTTCACAATGAATGAAATCATTATAAACTGTGACTATGTGCCAATAAAATAAAATTTCAAAGATTTCATTAAGGAAGTTTCCTCAAAGTTCTTTTCTCTTTAAAGTAGGATACAAAAATAATGGTATATAAAACAGATATGGAGGCTGGGGATTTAGCTCAGTGGTTAAAGTGCTTGCCTGGCAAGTGCAAAACCCTGAATTCAATCCCTGGCACCAAAAAAAAAAAACAAAACAAAAAAATCAGGTGTGGTGGCTCACACTGGTAATCCCAGCACATAGGAGGCTGAGGCAGCAGGATCACCGTGCGTTTGAAGCCAGCCTCGGATACACAGAGAGTTCAAGGCCAGTTTGAACTACATAAAAAGACCCTGTCTCAAAATACTACCCTCCAAAAATAATAACAACAACAACAACAATAATAATGTCACAGCCCTACTAATGATCATTGCTTGAATTTGTACCTTAAAAGAATTTGCAGAGTCCTTTTTTTTTTTTTTTTTTTTTGTGCTGGGGATCAAACTCAGGGCCTTGCACTTGCTAGGCAAGCACTCTAACCACTGAGCTAAATCCCCAGCCTACTGTACCTTAAAAGAATTAAGTTCACTTGAAGAATAAAACTGAAAGAAAAATACATTAGAACTTTTTTCCCATGACTAGTCTGTAAAACGTATATAATGCATTAATACATAAGATCCTTGGGGGTTGGGGATTTAGCTCAGTGGTAGAGTGCTTGTCTAGCAAGCACAAGGCCCTGACTTCAATCCCCAGCAGCCAAAAAAAAGATCCTTAAGCAAATGATTTCAAGAATATAAAAGATGAAAATCATATATTTTCTAAAAACATCTTTAAAAAAGATAGATCTATCAATCCATCTTACCAGTATCATTGGCAAGGGACTCAGGGTCAGATCCCCCAAGTGTGGCTTCAAACTCCTCCTGGAGACGATACGCTCTCTGCAGCAGGGCTTCAAGTTTATGGATGAACTCAGTACTGATAATATCCTACGAGAGAAGAGGGACAGATGGCAATGTTAAAATCTAAACAGAAAATGTTTACTTTTAAGTAAAAGGGAGGGAAAGAGAAGGACATAAAAACTACTGTTAGGTAGTGGGAAGAGTGTCAGTTGAAGTTATGAGGTCTGGTTCTAGCTGTGCCTTTGGCGAATGACCTCAGTTCTCAGGGATTCAGTTTATCTGAAAATTAAGGAGTCAGACTAGCTCAGGGCTTCTCAGAGGAAGGTCCCCAGGGCAGCAGCTTCGCTGTCATCTGGGGACATATTAGAAATGCAGTTCTCTTGGGCCACTGCATCCCAATGAATCGCAAACCTGGGTGCGGAGCCCCTGAGTCTGTTTCACCAAGTCGGTGATGCCAACTCATTCATAAATTTGAGGATTACTAGTATACGGAAATGACCAATAAGGACTAGTCCAGTTCTACCTCTATGTGACTTTTATGAATATAACAACACTTAAGTAAACCCAAAGCACAAAACAGGTTTTTCAAAAATTCGTAAGGCTAAACACAGTGGCACACACCTATAATCCCAGCTATTTGGGAGGCTAAGGCAGAAGGATTGCAAGTTCAAGGCCAGCCTCAGCAATTTAGCAAGACTCTGTCTCACAAAACAGGGGATGTAGCTTAGTGCTCCTTGGGTTGAATCCCCAGCATTGAAAAAAACTCCCTCGAATACATACAATAAGCAGGTATGATGAATGATAACTAACTGAACAGAAAACACCCAGTAAGTCCTTCACAGAGTCCAAAGGGAGATAAAAAAGAAAAGTTCTATTAAATGTCAGAGAAATCAAGGACACTATATTAACATTGAAAATAGTTTGATTCTTCCAATAAGAATACCAGTCTCCAATAAACCACTCTTACATCTACGCTCTCTTCAGCGATGGCATCTCCTGCACCTAGTTTAATGGAACCGCAGGCATCATCTTCAGCCTGTCTGCCGCGGAAGGTTAGAGCTTGTTCCCATCGACGCAACGCCTCTTCAAACAACTCCATACCTCAAAATCAAGAACAGAAGAAGCGTACATAAGTAAAATCAATGCCAAAATAAAGTTATTTGGAGTCTGGAATGTTTTCATGCAGTTATCACTAATGGCATAGTCTCCCTGTGATTTTGGCAACAAAATACAATTTTATAATTATATTATTTTATAGTCTGGACCTACAGTTCTAGACCACCAAAAAGCAGAGAAAAAATGGTCAATGTTTCCTTTCTTTCTTAAGTAACTCAAATGCATATGGTACTTAGAATTTTTCTAGAACATTATTAATTCACCAAAAGTTCAACATTAATAGTTAATTTTTACAGTCATACAACTATATTTCAAAAATTCTTTTTTTTGGGTACTGGGGATCAAACTGAGGGCCTTATGCTTGATAGGCAAGCACTCTACCTAGTGCTAAATCCCCAGCCCCTGTATTTCAAAATTTTCCTCCAAATAGGAAAAAACTAGTTTACAATTTCTATCAGGTTTGTAAGTTCTAAGAAGGAAACAATAAACCTGAGAGAAAATAGCATAATTATACATCCAAAATGAAGTATTTATTGGGAGCTGTGTATACTCTGGTTTTTCTTCAAATCGCATAAATCTCTCCCTTTGTTGCCAGGTGTGGTGGTTCATGCCTGTAATCCCAGCACTTGAGAGGCTGAGACAGAAGGACTATCATGAGTCTGAAGCCAGACTGGGCTACATAGTGAGTTCAAAGTCAGCTGGAGCTGCTACATAATAAGACCCTATTTTAAGAAAAACAAACAAAAGGGGTTGAGGATTTAGCTCAGTGGTATAACACCTGCCTAGCAAGTGCAAGGCCCTGAGTTCTATCCCTGGCACCACCCCCCACCAAAAAACCAACCAACCAAACAAAAGTCTTTATCATATTTTTTCCCCCACATGGTGTCCTAAACCACCATTATCTAAATTTGCTGATTTAGATGGATAAACTGATTGGCCAAAATTAAAAATCTACAAGATACTCATAAAGGGTTGGATATAGTGCAAGCAGGAATTTCCTATCTCTCCTTCAAGAAAATTTTTATGGGAGAAAAAAAAAGGTAAATAGAGTTCTTTTTCTCAAGTGAAAAAAAAAAGGCCTAATAATTATGTACTTCAAACAAAATCAAAATACATTAAAACTTCAAATTTTCCACACATATAAAAGAAAAAATTCTAAAAAGCTCCTCAAGAATCCAGATGAGATGTTCTCAAAATGTTTTTAGGATATGGTATGGTAACTGTGCCACTTTACTACATTGTTTCTTCAATTATCTGGAGAATCTAGAACCCCAAACAAAATCTCCAGATTCAATGTAGATCTTTCCTTCATTTTTTTAAATTATTTTTTATTATTAAGCCTTTCCTTCCAGCAGATTTTATGTGGCAAAAACATCCTTTCAATTTTCCTCCTAAAAATTTATGGATTTATAAAACAATTATACCCATTAGTTTTAAAAGATAATTATATCCACCCTCCTTTCTATGATAACTCTAATTCCTTCATCCTTAATTCCCTTACTATTCTTTTTCTATCAACCCAATTACTTGGGATGAGCACAGGAAGAATTACCTTGCAGCAGACTTGTCCAGAAATAAAAGCTGCTTCGTTGGGAAGTACTGTGTCACTACAGAACACAACTCAGATTGCCACACATCAGTGGTTTTAATAACAAGAGGTCAAACATATGTCACTAATCTTTTTTAATGCCATCAATTTTGTAAAGGGAATTATAACAAAAGACGAGTGATTAGTCTAGGTGAGCCACAGGGCTCTTACCCAGATTATTCTAGATTATCTAGCAGACCCTAAATCCAATCACCTCTCATAAGAGAGAGATGCAGAGACACTGGCAAAAACGCCCAGCAGAGTATATGCTATGAAGACCAAGACAGAGACGGAATGACGTGGCCACAAGACAAGGAAAGGTGGCAGCCACCAGCAGCTGGAAGAGGCAAGGAACACCTTCTCCCTTCCCCTCCAAAGCAACAGGCAACATATACACAACACAGACTGACACTCATTCTAGCTTGGGCACAATGAGCTCAGACTTTTGGCCTCCCAAACTGAGTGAATCAATGTTTGTTTGTTTTTTTTGTTTTGTTTTTGTGGTGCCAGGGATCGAACTCAGGGCCTTGTGCTTGCAAGGCAAGCACTCTAATCACTGAGCTAAATCCCCAGCCCGTTTGTTGTTTTTTTAAGTCACACCATGTTTATAGTAATTTGTTATACAGCACCCTGAGAAAACTAATACAATTGGTATTGTATTATGTATTATGTAGACTGATTCAATAGATGTAAAAACCACTGAAAATCATAGTTCCTTTTCTTAGAACAACTCACTTTTTTTACTTTCAAATTATTATGAGCATAATATTTTAAAACTTTATCACAGTATTCCTACCCATTAAGTACAAATTCTCAGGCGTGGTCACAGGAATATTAACAAGTTTAACATCATCTTCATCTGCCTTGTCCCAGGAGTTAGAGTTGCCACAAGCACAGCTGTGACAAGAATTGACGCTCTGGACCTAAAATTAAGATTGACAGACGTTATTTCAAAGCCTCTCTTAGAGAGTGTGTTGTGATGTTTTACGTTTACCATTTATTTACATAAATCTTATTCCTAGTAGAACAACCCATGTGATTTTCACCTAATTCTGATTTAATGACACTAAATATTCCAAGTCCCCATCTGTTCAAAACTACGCAAGTAGAACAATATTTTTAACATAAATTGGTTATTTCCAGTGAAAACCAGGCAGTTACAGTATTAGCTAGATCTTGCTAGGTAGTTGAGGCTGGCTTTGAACTCACTAGGCAGCCCAGCCTGGCCTCAAACTCACAGCAATTCTGCCTCGGCCTGCTGAATGCTGGGATTACTGACTGCACCACCATGCCCCCACCACTCTGAATTTCTGGCAATGCTGAGTCTGCTAAACAAGAATTAAAAGTGTCTGTCATACAAGTCCTTCCCTCAAGAGGTCCAAACTACACCAAATTGTTTCAATTACCTCGAAGTAGATGGCCACCAAATCCCTAATTCCAATTAAGTTTACTTTTGGAAAATCTAGAGCCACATTTTCATTTGCCTACTGGTAATTCCACTCTGCTTTTCTGCTAACACTACTTACTTTCCAGAATTTCTCAAAAACAGAAGTTGTCTTCCACACACCTCTTCCCACATCTTTCAGATCCAGTTACTAAATTTTACAAGCCATATTCCTTCCTTCCTATTGCTGTTGTCACGACCCTAAGGTAGGCATCTATGGTACTGCCTGAGAGAGAAAAAGCAGGCAGACAGAAACTGGGTGTGGTGGTGCACACCTGTAATCCCAGCACTCAGGAGGCTGAGGCAGGAGGATGACAGCAAATTCAAGGCTAGCCTCAGCTACACAGTGAGTTCAAGGTCAGCCTGAAGTAAGTAGCAAGATTCTGTCCTGAAAAAAAAGAAAGAGCAGCTTCAACTTTCAGTTGAGAATATTCTTTTTTGGGGGGGTGGTGAACACTACATAGTTCAGGCTGGCCTTGAGCTCACCCTGTTGCCCAGGCTGACCTCAAACTTGCAGCAATCCTCCTGCCTCTCCCTCCCAAGTGCTGGGATTACAGGTGTGGGCCACCACACCCAGCATCTGAGAATATTCTAAATAGGCACCTGACTCTGAGGAAGTCCAGATTATAGACTAAGTCCAGTCTTCATTATATTGTTCAGTTTCACAGAACTGAAGCCTGCAGACCTTCGATCTAGATGTCCTACCCTGGAAGAGCCTTGAAAAACAGTATATACCTCTGATGGACATGACAGTACATGCTTATAGCGCCAGCTACTCTGGAGGCTGACGCAGGAGGATCAGTTGAGCCCAGGAGTTCAAGGCTAGCCTAGGCAACATAATGAAACCCCATTGCTTTAACTAGCCAAAAGATGAAGTATATTTTTAGGTACTACAGAATGGGGCAGCTATATATTCCAGTGAAATACCGAAGCAAGGTGCGGGACAGAGCATGGTGTTGCCTAAACTAGGAGAAAATGAACACACATGCTGATAAGAGGCATTTGTACCATACTTTATAGAAATATACATAAGAAACTGTTGATGTTCATGTCCAAGGAGCGGGCTGAGAGGATGAGGAACACATCTTTCACTGCATATTGCCTTGCCCGTTCTGTACTAAGGGGCAAGCGCATGTCCTACCTACTTTTAAAATTAATTAGACTCCACTAGATTTAAACAAATACGAACTTCCTTCCCCATTTCTCAGCCAGTGTTATATCAAGCCTCTGAAGAAGGGAGGCCTCCAGCTTGTGAGTTACCACCTGAAGAAGGCCGCAAAGGCACAGAGGACCTGGGTACCTTTACCTGCGCAGGCTTGCTGAGCAAGCGCCAGGCCCAGCTGCGTCGCCCAGCCACCTGCACAGACCTGGTCTTGAAGCAACATTTCTATAGCACGGCCTGCCCACAGGTCCCCGCGGACACCAGCACTCACCAGACACTTGGAACCAAGCTCAGGACCAGCAAGAGGACACTTTTACTTGTGTGAAGAACAAACTCAACCAGAGGATTTCTTTTTTTTTTTTTTTTTTTGGTGCTGGGGATTGAACTCGGGCTCTTGTGCTTGCAAGGCAAGCACCTTAACCACTGAGCTAAATCCCCAGCCCCTTTTTTTAGTTTTTTTTTTGGAGGATTTCTTAAAGTTCTTTCAATACTAAGAGTTATAAGTGTGTGACACTTAAGCTAACAGATAACAAGAGAGATATAAATAAGCATTAAAAAAAGTAACACTTTTTTACTTACAGAGCCCAAACTCTGTGCAGAACCTGAATATTTACTGAAAAGTCCTCCGTTGGCATAGTTACAAGACTGAGATCCTTTGTCTTTGGTGGAACTTAAAGATAATGTCAAATTCTGTCTACTACTGGAACAACTTGAACCTATTAAACAAACACACTCATATTAAAAGTATCAATAATTCCAGTGAAAAATCTCACACAAAATCACAAGTTTCTATCATATTCATTCAGAAAGCTTCTGATTTTTAAAATAACTTCTTTTAATTGCATAGATTATTAAATGTAACATTATAAAAATCTGCATCTCTAAAATAAAGACTTGCTTTGGTTAAAAAAAAAATCTACATTTCTCATGGTTTTTTTTGAGACAGAGTCTCGCTATGTAGTCCAGGCTGGATTTGAAGCCTCCCAAGTGCTGAGATTATAGGCGTGCGCCACCATATCCAGCCTACAAACTCTTTAAAAAGTCTTCTAGGACATTAGGTAATAATGAAATAGATAAATCCATGCAAAACAACACAACTATCCTAAACAAAACAAATGGTTAAATAAATTAGGGAACATGTGTACAAATTTAACACTAATCCCATATTAAAAATGATAGCACAGATACATATTTATCAACCTGGAAATATATTCTTGTATGTTGTCAAATATATTAAAAGCACGTTAT
Source organism: Hystrix cristata (assembly GCA_004026905.1). Classification (NCBI taxonomy): domain Eukaryota; kingdom Metazoa; phylum Chordata; class Mammalia; order Rodentia; family Hystricidae; genus Hystrix; species Hystrix cristata. Next base: position 47,956 of record PVJO010007218.1, on the reverse strand, counting down.
AAAATGTAGGACCACAATTTCACTTAAAATATATAAATAAAGCTGGGCATAGTGGTGCACATCTGTAATACCAGCACTCGGGAAGCTGAGGCAGGAGGATAGCCATGAGTTTAAGACCAGTCTGAGCTCCACAGTGAGTTCAAGGCCACCTGAACCACACAGAGTCCTCATCTCAAAAAAAAGAGAAAAACATACATATACACACATATATTTTACTTACATATAACAATTTTATATTTCAATATGATATTTAAACGTAATTTTTTATTTTTTTTGGAGACAGGGTCTTGCTATGTAGTTCAAGCTAGCCTTGAACTCACTATATGGCCCAGGCTGGCCCACAGCAATCCTGCCTCAACCCTCTGAGTTCTGGGATTACAGGTGTATACTACCACGCACGGCAATAAATGTAAATTCAAAGAGACAAATGTATATTGAAGTATTATCAGGAGTTATTTCTGGGAAGAATTTCAAAAGATTTTTTTCTGCTGACTTATCTGTATGTGCTAATCTTTTTAAAATGTGTGTTACCAGTTTTTTGGTTTTGGTATCGGTTTCTTTTTACAGTTCTAGGGATTGAACCCAGGGCCTTCACACTGAGCTACGTCCTCATCCTTTTGTTATTTTTTATTTTGAGACAGATTCTTTCTTTGGGGGGGGGGTGCTGGAGATCGAACTCAGGTCTTCTTGATAAATCACTAAACTGCCCAGATGATCCTCCTGCCTCAGGTTCCTGGAGTGCTGGGATTACAGGTATGTACCATACCTGGCTTCTAAAATGTTCTTTATTACATGTGAGTTAAATAACAAGGAAGAACATCTTGGAGACTAAAACACTGAAATCACTGTACTCCAGCTATGATTTACACATATAATTTCTTTTGCATTTTTTTTTTGAGACAGGGTCTCGCTATGCAGTTCAGGCTGCCTTGAACTCACTGTGTATCCAAGCTGGCCTGGAACTCACAGCCATCCTGCTGTCTCAGCCCCGCCGAGTGCTAGGATTACAGGCGTGCACCACCACACCTGCTCGGGTATTTCTACATACCTTTATCTGATGCTGCTCGTTTAGCATATTCAAGCAGGAGGTGCTCTGGTTCCCAAGGTAATATTTTTCCTTTCTTCTTCCCACGTCTTCTTTTAAAATGATGGGCCAGAAAAATTACAGATATGGCACTCACTGCAGTTACCACAAACAATTTTTTAGCTATTGGTGAAAATTTGATCTGGAAAAGACGCAGTTTGAAAAAAAAATCTCTTTTTCACTTTGTTCACTAAAGTGAATGCATAAAAACAATTTATTTTTAATCTAATCTATTTGCCAGTATTTTGAAGATACTATAAATTCATTCAGTGATAGCCCAGTTTGATTTTTCTTAAAAAATTTTTTAACGTAGTAAGTGGATCAGAGTGTAGTTTAGAGGTAAAGCACTTGCGCAGTATGCACGAGACCTGGTTTTGATCCCCAGCCGTCAATACAGGTAATAATTTATTACTCAGTATTCTGAAGTGCTCGAGTAAACAATATTACCCAAAAAAACTGGACAACAAAACAATTCAGTTCCATGAAATTTTTTTAGCAATAACGATTAATTAACGTAACCAAGTCCTCTGAGTCATGGCAAGATTTTTAATTCTAGGGAACATTAAATTGGATTTTTGGGTTAGGCACAGTAGTGCATGTCTGTGATCCCAGCATTTGAGAGAATAAGGCAAGTGGATCATTGTGAGTTTGAGGCCAGCCTGGGCTACATAGTGAGTTCAAGACACCCTAAATTACATAATGAGACTGTCTCAAAACAAAAATAATAATCTAAAAATCAATCGATCAGACTTTTAACTGAGCCATTTTTTAATATCCCGAAATTAATTTCTGAATACCACATAAATAAGCTACTTAATTCGTGAATCTTTCAACAAATATTTACTCAGAGTCTGAAAAAGTACTAGTCACGTGCTAAATGCTAACGCCTTACTGTAACTGTCCTCATCAAGAATACACAGTACTGAGCAGCCACCTCTGACCAGGAAACCATGTTGCTTCCCTCATGGAGAGCAACAAGAGCAGAGAGAGACACCCTGGCAATCAGAATCCAGTGCAAAAAGACACAACTACACAAGGACTGAGCACTGACACCCCAGCAAGAGGTCATTAACCGTCTCTGGAGGGCAGACACTGCCACCACAATCGCCTGCAATGCAGGGAAAGCACCAAATAAAGCTAACGGACCAGAACACAGAGAGCTGGGAAAAGTGTCACCGCCACCTTAGGGCACAAAATAAAGCTATCCACGTGGCCACGTTCTCAACTTTTCTTGAACCCAGATAATCCAGACAGAAAATCAACAAAGAAACTGTAGAGTTAAATTGCAAATGGAACTACATTTGAAAGAAATCTACAGAACCTTCTGTTCAACAGCAGAATACACATTCCTCACGTCAGCACATGGGACATCACTAGCACAGATCACGTGAAAGGTCACAAAACACGCCTCAACAAACTTCTTTTTTTTTGGGTACTGGGGATCAAACTCAGGGTCTTGCGCTTACTAGGCAAGTGTTCTACCACTTGAGCTAAATCCCCAACCCCTTTTTTTGATTTTTTGAGACAAGATCTCACAATGTAGTTCAGGCTGGCCTTGAACTCACTATGTAGCCCAGATTGGCCTTGAATTCAACTCCTGCCTCAGTCTCCTGAGTGCTAGGATTACAGATGTGCACCACCACCCCCAGCTCAAACTTTTAAAAGCTGAAATCATACCAAGTATCTTTTCTGACCATACTGCAATAAAACAACTAATGTTGGTATAGTCCTATACTCCCAGCTCTCTGGGAGGCTGAGGTAGGAGTATTATAGACAACTAAATTAGAAATTACTATACAGTCAGAGAAGCATTGTGCTCAAGGAAGTCAGCACAAAATAATAGACATCATCATTGTGGCTGGAGGCAAATCTGAAGAAAATGGAGCCTCAGGATGGGGATGCAATGGCCAGGCCTGCAAGATAAACAGCAATTTGAGATTATACTGTAATTAGCACCAGCTGGTCAAGTAGGCCCAGCCAGGCCTCAGGTGCATAGGTGGGCAACCAGAACATCTGACCCATGCTCCCCTCCCTATCCAAGAATTCCTTTGATCTGTCCATGTGCCCTTGCTACGTGACTGTTTCCCTTATTGGATCAATATTAGCTAAGCAGCTATGCTTTGTAATCCTGAAGGTTGACTGTAGTTTGACCCATGTGGTACCCCCATTTGATTCTGCTGTACAAATCACCGCTGACACAGGGGCTCAGTGGCCACCCACTTGGGAACCCTCCTGTCTCTCAGGGGCTTTCTCTTAAAAACCTTTCCTACTCTTAACTTTTCCCTTGGAATTCATTCTTTAATATTCAGGGTCTTGTTGTACAGCACTTGTGAGGCTCAGGCAGGAGGATCACTCCAAGTTTGAGGCCGGGCTGGGCTATGTAGTGAGTTCAAGGCCAGGCTGAACTACACAATGAGATCCTGTTTTAAAAAACAAAAAGTTGGGGGCTGGGGATTTAGCTCAGTGATAAGAGTGCTTGCCTAGCAAGCACAAGGCCCTGAGTTCAATCTCCAGCAACCCCCCACCATAAAAAAAAGCGTTTGACAACGAGGCATGGTGGCACACACCCATAATTCCAATACTTTTGAGAGGTTGCGATAGGACAACCACAAGTTCAAGACCAGCCTAGGCAATTTTGTGACTTAACAAGATTCTGTCTAAGGGCTGGGGATTTAGCTCAGTGATTAGAGTGCTTGCCTTGCAAGCACAAGGGCCTGAGTTCGATCCCCGGCACCACAAAAAAAAAAAAAACAAGATTCTGTCTAAAAAAAAAAAAAAAAGTAGGGCTGAGGATGTAGCTTAGTGTGAAAGCCCTGTGTTTACTCTCCAGTACCACAAACAGAAAAAAAAAAAAAGAAAAAGGAAAAAAAACTTTTGACGGAATTCGATATAGTTTCATGACAAAGACAATCAACAAACTAGCCATACCAACTAACATATACACCAACAGAATATGACAGGAGCCCAGAAACAAACCTTCATACACGCAGTCAAAGGATTTTGACAAAGGTGCAAAACAATTTAATAGGAAAAGGAATCTTCAACAATGATGCTGGAAAAACTGGATACTTACATGTAAAATAATGAAGGTAGAACCTTGTCTAACACTATATTCAAAAACTAGGGGCTAAAAAGAAAAATAAAATTTTTGTACATCAAAAGACACCGTCAACAACCCACAAAATGTGACGAAATATTTGGAAATCATGTATCTGACAGAGATCAATAGCCTTTTTTTTTAAGGTGCTGGGGATCAAACTCAGGCCCTTGCACCTGCTAGGCAAGTGCTCCACAACTGAGCCAAATCCCAAACCCCCAATAATCATAATACCTAGGAACTGCTAAAACTCAACAACAACCAAACTTAATTTAAAAATGGGTAAAGAACTAACACAGACATTTCTCCAAAGAAGATAAGCAAACAACCAACAAAACATGAAAATATGCTCAACCTCACTAAGCATCACGGAGATACAAATGAAAACCACAATGAGGTATCACTTCAGCCCATCAGGATGTCTACTATCAATAAAACAGAAAACCCCAACCATTGGTAAAATGTGGAAAACTGTGCACTGTTGGTAGAAATGCAGAATAGTACAGCTGCTGTGGAGGACAGGATGGCAGCTCCTTGCCAAGTTAAAAACAGCAATTCTACTCGTGGTATATATATATCCACAAGAACTGAAAGCAGGGCCTTGAAATTTATACATCCACGTTCACAGCAGCACTGTTCATAATAGCTAAAATGTGAAAGCAACAGTTAAATATCCAAGGAAGTGCTCGTTTCGGCAGCACATATACTAAAATACGCAAGGAAAATGCAGCCTACTCATACAATGGAATATTAATTCTACCCTTAAAGGAAAGAAATTCTGACATATGCTACAATGTGGATGAACCTTAAGGATGTTACACTAAGTAAAATAAGTGAGTCACAAAGAGATAATTCTGTATGAGCCCACTTGTGAGGTACCTAGTTAGGGTCACAGAAACAGAAGGAACAGGAGTTGCCAGGAGCTGGGGAGAAGAGGTCTGGGGAATTGCTGACAAACAATTATAAAGTTTGAGTTTTACAAGATGAAAGACATTCTGGAGATTGGGTGCACAACAACGTGAATGTTCTTAATGCTACTGAACTAGGAAATGGTCAAAATGATCAACTTGATGTTACATGTATTTTTACAATACAATTAAAAGGACTGTAATAGTGAGAACAAATCTTTTAGAATAACACAATAATTATAACAGATCGTGTAAGTTTACTTAAGATAGGAAAACAAATTTTAATACAATTCCTTTAAAAATTGTGACTATAACTTTTTAGTTTAAACCCAGGAAATAATAAAGACCAAGCAGGTTTGAAACTACTTTAATAAAACATTTTGGCTGTACCACATAAAAACCTCAGGGTCTGGGAGGCACAGTTTAGTGGCAGAGAGCCTGCTTAGCATGTGTGAGGTCCTGAGTCCAAGTCCCAATATCAATCAACCAACTGATCGATCCCTCAGTTGGAACTGAAATAATGTAAACTAAACATGCTCAAACAATCAACTTATTCTTCAACTTCATGTTTGCTTCTTTTGCTTACCTGAGAGAGAGAATAGTACCAAGACAGAGGAAGATCAAACACTTTGAGTGCTGCCGTCTTCAGGGAAAACTGTGATTCACTTACTGTTTCTTCTGACATGACTCTTCTTCCAACTCTCACTAAATGAAACATAAAAACTTACTAGCCACAAAGATTTCTGGTTATTTTACCATTGAAAGATACAAAGTAAAATGTCAACTATCAATTTGTGTGTAGTTTTTAAAATTCATATTATATTTGAGCTGGAATTATATTTATTAATCATAGAAGTAGCACACAAGAAAATGAACTAGACTTAGACTCAAATGAGAAAATGAACTAGGTTTAAACTCTGGGTTCAGAGAATAAAAATTTTAAAAAAAAATAAAAATTCTGGGTTCAGGTAGTAAATTTTGCTTAGAAAACTGCAGCATAAACCAGGCGTGGTGGCATACATCTGTAATCCCAGAACTCAGGAGGATGAGGCAGGATCACTGTAAATTCATGGCCAGCCTGGGCTACATAATGATTTCAAGGTCAGCCTCAAACTACACAGTGGGACCCTGCCTCAAAAAAAACCTAAAAAGAAAACTGCAGTACATAGTGATTACATTTGTCATGGGAAGTTGACACATGTACCTAACACAGTTTAATGCTCTTTACATCCACTCTTCCTCCCCTCCCTCCATCTCTTGGTGCCCTGGGAAACTGCACGTTCTAGATTCTCTCCTTTCTGGTTAAATATATTTGTTAGCTTTTACATAGGTAGTTTTTCCCACTGATTTCCTTCATGTAACGGGGGGGGTTGCTGAATGGAATCTGGAGCAGACTTCTGGGGCTAGAAAGGAAACTCAGTTCAGTGACTAAGCTGCTGAACTCATACATTTATTCTCCTGCTGTTCCATTTTAAAAGATGTTATGGTTTGTGCCTAAATGTTTCCTCAAAGACTCATTTGATCACAGATGAAGCTTTTTCAAAGGTGCTGAATCTAGCATGTGTGATGCTGGGATTAAGGGTGTGTGATTACTAAATCAATCCACTGATTGGTTTGGCACCACTCTAATCCTGGCAGCCTGGATAAAACATAAAGAAAGAAGCTACTTAGGTCCCTTGCTTGCTTTGCTGCCTTCTGCCTGTCTACTATGCCACCCTGCCTTGGATCCAGCTGATTGTGGACTGAAACCTCTACGAACTGTGAGCTAAATAAACCTTTCCTCCCTTAACTTTGGGTATTGGGTATTTTGTCTCAGCAGCAAGAGAAAAGTAACTAGCACAAAGGTCTTCAAAGAAATGCCACATGCATGCTACGTGATTTTGATACTGTTTTAACACATACTATTTCTCTTGAAATTGAAAAAAAAAAAGACAAATAGTTAAACATTTTGGGGGGGAGTGATGGAGATCGAGCTCAGGGCCTTGCGCTTGCACTCTACCACTGAGCTAAATACCAATCTCTTAAACATTTTGTTTTTCTTTTTTTAAAGATACAGGGTCTCCCTATGTTATCCAGGCTGGTCTCTAATTCCTGGGCCCAAGACTATAGGTATGTACCACTGCACCCTGCCACAAAAGCTGAGATATTTAAAGAGGAAGCAGATGTCACTGAGAGGTCTTTAAGGTAGTGAACTCTTATAAAACATGACAGCTCAGGCTCTGGGTCTCTATTTTACAAAGCCTGAAACTCATACCCAGATGCACACACAAAACAGATTCACAACGTACTAATACATAAATCACTTCACAAACTTATTCAGTTATAACTAAGAGAAATACTATCTGGTGACCAAAATACTTAGACACACTACCAAACATACCCTCTCTGAAATAAAAGATTGTGGGAAGCTGAACTAGTGAGTCAAAAGGTTGCCTGGTAAGCATAAAACAAAGGGTCCTGAGGAATGAAAATTTCACTCAATCAAGAAAAGGACCAAAGGTGGGCATTGTGATATACACCTGTAATTTCAGGCTTGGGAGGCTGAGGCAGGAGAATGACTCTGAGTTTGAGGCCAGCCTGGGCTACATAGTGAGTTCAAGGCCACTCTGAACTATATAGCAAGACTCTGTCTCAGAAAAAAAAAAAAAAAAAAGAAAAGAAAAGAAAATGATCAAGAACTCTCTGGTGAATGACAGAGGAAGCTAGAACATTTATACTGACCAATTTCAGATAGTGCAATATAATTTCAAAAAGAAAATAAAAATTAATGATGATCCTCAAATTTTTTTCCCATTATAGTGACCTTAGGTCCTTTGTTCTTTTTTTTTTTTTTTTTGGTGCTAGGGATCAAACTCGGGGCCTTGCACTTACAAGGCAAGCACTCTAATCACTGAGCTAAATCCCCAGCGCTTTTGTTCTTTCTTTTTGCACATATCTCTGTACTTTTTTTTCTACACTGCAGCACACCATCCCCATCTGTTAATACTTCCCTTTATTCAGAAAAGTGTCAAAACCACTAATTACCTTTGAAATCAGACACAGTAACAGCTTTTTGAGTTAGGGCTAGTACCAGTGACACTTATCTTAATCCTCACAGGGACACTGTGGGGTAAACTTCGTGCCCATCCATCTTCTAATTTAGACTCCGTATAACTCATTCTAACTGAAGTATACTTATTGACCCAACAAACTGTGATATAGACATAACACTGTACTAAGAAATACAGAGAAAACCATGAACAAACCGTTAAACCAGTGAAAAATGTTCCTGTAGAGAAGTAAGGCAAGGGGTGCTGGGAGGGTGGGCAAGGAAGCACTGCTTTTGTTATCTGTTTCTGTAATAGTCGCTATTTTGTAAAATAACCACCTACATCTAACACATTTTTTAAATAGTACAGTAAAGGAGGGGAGGCATATTTATTCTCCCCTAAAAACTGACAACTTCTGATAACTTTTTTTCCGAGAAAAAATTTTACTAAATAATTTTGGCAATGTAAGTTACTGCACAATAAAAAAGAAAGAAAGGGACTCAGAGGAGGTCACTCGCATTTTCTCCATAATAAAGCATTACAAATTTTTAAAGAGGAAAAAAAAATAAAACACTTCACTTTTTTGCAATAGTTCTCGTAAAGATTTTAAATGAGATGGGGACCAAGAGATGGAGGGAAAGGGGAGGAAAAGGGGATGTAAAAAGAATTAAGCTGTGCTAGGTACATGTGCCAACTCCCCACGACAAATGAAATCACTGTGTACTAATAAAAACTCTAAAAACAAAGCATTTTTTGGCGATACTAAAGATTATTCAAAATTTGTGGAAGGGTCTAAAACACCATCAAAAATACTGTGCTGAGCAGTGTTCCCCGACTCTATTCCAAATAGTGGAGAGTTTAAAAAAACATTAGTGTCATAAATAGAATTTGTACTTTTAACACCCTAAAATCCTGTTCTACAATTCTGACTCCCTAACCCAATGAAGAAAGCTTGAAGCACCAAGAAAATTTGACGCGAAGCATAAATCTGAGAAGACACTTCAAAGGCAGCAAATAAAAATTTAGTTAAAAATAGCCAAATATTAAAGCTCTTCAGGGTCCGTGCGAGAACACGAGCTCTTGGAGCGCTCCCTGCAGAAAAGACTGTGGATGTAACCATTCTGCTCAAAAAGGTCCCCGAAGCCACAATTCTAAACGCACCTGCTGAGACGCGTCCTCCACACCGCTCCGCACCTCCGTGGCCGCCTCGGCCCCTTCGCCCGCGCGGAACTGAAAGGGCCCTACCGGGCCGCCGTCCCTCCCTCCGGCTCCGGGCCGCGCCGCGCCGCGCCCACCCGACTCCCTCTGCGCGGGGCCTCCCTCTCTCCCCGCGCCGCGGGCACCCCCGAATGCAGACCGCGAGGACCCGTGCGGCAGCCTGCTCACGCCCTCCTCGCCCCGCGGCCGCCACCCAGACCCCCGAGGTCCGTCAAGGCCCACCCTTTCTTCCCGGTACCTGTCGCCCCAGGCAAGGTGCAGCCTGCCCACGCCTGCCTTCCTTGTCGCAGCCTGGCGCTGAGCTGCAGCGCCCGGCTGCGGGAGGCGAAGTCCTTCCGGGGTCAGGGGTGGAACAGTGAGGGGAGAGTGGAGGGGGCCGCCTGGCCTCTCTGCGTGAGGGGCTGCGTCGGAAGCAGCGCCCGCCATTTTTGTTTAGGGTAGGAAATGTAAACTGGAATTGCAGCCTTTTGCAAACCTGTCGAGAGCTAGTAACGAAGTTTGTGTTCTTCTGGTCGTCGAGTACCGTTCTACGAATCTGGTGAAAACTATGGAGCCTTTCCCAAAATCCACATAGACATATTCGTGTACTGTCACACACACACACACACACACACACACACACACACACACACACTCGAACGTACAATTTCAAACCCCAGAAATCAATCATGGATCCCAAATTAACTTCTGGGCTGGTGATGCACCATGAAGCACTGGGTTCAATCCCCAGGACCAAAACAAACTTCTACCATACATCCTCAGCATTCAAAAGGATGGAGTTAAAAGGCTTGCCGCATCTATACAAATGGTGCATTTGTTACTCTTATCATCTTCAGCTGTTCTTTTGTCTCCCACTGAATTAGACAGCCAAAAGAACAGTGACTATGACCAATTGTAAGGGATTGGACAGGTAGTTATTGCACTCAGGTTCTGCGTAATACACAGTAAACTATTGGGGGTAGAGAAGAAAAAAACAAAACAAAATCCCTCAAGCTCTTGCTTCTGTCTCCAGTTCTGAACCAATTTACTCCATCAGAACCACAGATTTAAGAATCACAGTTGCTAAGCATACTTAGGTGAAAAGTCAAAATAATTTTGCAAGGGTAACTACAACATGAGAGTAAACGTTACTATGTCTATCAAAGGAACAAAAATGAACAATTCTTTGTATTTTCAAAATTCCCGGCTAGGAATTTAGCTCAGTGGTTAGAGAGCTTGCCTTGCAAGCAGAAGGTCCTGAATTTGATCCCCAGCACCAAAAAAAAAAAAAAAAAAAAAAAAAAATTCCCTGTTAGCCATAATGGAAAATAGATGGAATGGCAATACCAACATGTTACTAGGTGAATAATAACTAAAAATGCTAAAAATGCACAGAATTAGTTCTACATGAAAATATTTTGAGGGGCTGGGGATTTAACTCAATGGTTACAGTGCTTGCCTTGTAAGCACAAGGCCCTGCATTCAATCCCCAGGACCAAAAAAAGAAAGGAACTTTTTTTTTAATACTTTGAAATGGAACTCTTAATACTCGAAGAACCTGTAAGGAATCTATAAAGCCATTTTTATTTTCCATTCTCCTCTCTGCGCTTCCTCCCTAACTGTATCTTTTTTCCCTCATTGTCCAGCCAAAGTAAGCATTTTTATGGGACCACTCTACAAGTCACAATTTAGCCAATCACATCTAGAATTTAAAGGATGGTTCCAGGTGCTAATTCAGAACAGCTGTTCAGAATACAGGAATCTAAAGCAGATTCAGTTCCACAAATAATGTTAAACATACCTTGGCATAATCTCAGCTACTGGAGAGGCAGAAGCAGGAGGACTGCAAATTCAAGGCTAGGCTGTGCAATTTAGCAAGACCCTATTGCAAAAAAAAGTAAAAAGGACTGGCATCTCACTTGTATAGCACTTGCCTGGCATGTACAAGGCCTTAGGCTGAGTACCAAAAAAAAAAAAAAAAGTAAGTATAGCGTGACCATATGGCCAGAAATCTCACTCATAAGTAGAATCCAAGAGAAATGAAAATGTACATCTACATAAAAATTTGTACATGAATATGCATAGCAGCATTATTCTTAATAGCCAAAAAGTAGAAATTACTCAAATGTCCATTAATTGGCCATAAAAAGGAATCATGTACTGAAAAATACTATAATATGGGCAAATCTCAAAAACATTATGCTAAATAAAGAAGTTAGTCACAAAATACTACAAACTGTCTGGTTCTGTTCTTGAGAAATGTCCATAACAAGCCGACCCATACACAGAACACAGATTAATGGCTGCCTGGCCTGGAAGGGCGGAAGAGAATCCAAGCAACTGCTGAAGGGCACAGTACTTTTTTGGGAGCGGTGAAAGGTTCTGAGCTTGGACAGTGGTTGTACAAAACTGAATGTGCTAAACTGCAGTGTGCACTTTAAATCAGTGAGTTGGGGCAAAAAAAAAAAATCAGTGAGTTGGGGGTTGAGGATTTAGCTCAGTGGTTAGAGTGCGTGCTTAGCAAGCCCAAGACCCTGGGTTGGATCCCCAGTGCCAAAAAAACGAACAAAAAACCATCAGTGAGTTGTATGACATGTGAATCGTATCTCAGTAAAGCTGTAACTAAAACAAATTATTACTGCCACTTTCTTTTTATATTTTTTCTTTTGCCATCATACTAGGGATCAAACTCAGAATGTCAGGCATGCTAGGCAAGCACTTGACCACTGTCTTAGTTACTTTTCTCTCATTGCTGAGACAGAATACCTGACACCCAAAAATAAGGGAAGAAAGGTTTATTTAGCTCACAGTTAGTAGAGGTTTCAGTCCATAATTGGCTGGATCCAAGGCAGGGTGACATGGCTGACAGGCAGAAGGCAGCAAGGTAAGCAAGGGGTCTTAGTAGCTTCTGTCTGCCCTTTGTATCTTATCCAGGTTGCCAGGACTAGGGTGATGCCAGGCCAATTGGTGAATGGATTTAGCAATCACACGCCCTAATCCCAGCATCACACTCTAGATTCGGCCATCTCTGAAAAAGCCACACCTATTGATGCAGGAGGGTATAAGTGGTCCAGGTTCTTTATTCTCGCAGGCAATGAATTGCAGGAGTAAATTTTAGAGCATTAAGGAGGTTTATTTAAGTAACAAAAGGGAGACTGGTTTTGCCAGGTGAGTGAAATAACCAGCCACTGCCACAAGTAGAGAATCTAAAAAGGAGTGGGAAGCAAGAGAGCTAAAGATGGAGCATGGGTTAGGGGTCAGGGGGTAGAGGGGGGGTTAGGAGAGCATGAGAGCAAGAGCAGGAGTTCGCGGTGCCCTTAACATTTACCTGGATTCTGTTCTTGTGAGAGTTTCCTGATCCTGTTAGAAGAGGGGTGGTTTCGTGCCCCAGGATGAGGTCAGGTCAAGGCCACTCCCCCAAGGTCATGTCCATCTTCCCAGCCAGGTCAAGCCACACCCTATTCCTGTCTCACTATGACCACATGAGGCTTTGGGGGGATATCTAGGTACAAACCATAACAACCACTGAGCTATATCCCCAGCCTCTATTTTTTAGATTAACAAATAGAGACTTATAAAATTTATAAAAGTGGTAAGAGTTGGAGATCTAAGGCCAGAAAATGCTCTAGGCCAGTGGGCCAGTGATAGGGAACCTTTTAGAGATGAGTACTCAAACTGTACTCCAAAATCCACTTATCTATCTCTACCTAGTAAACCTGAATACTGATGTCTTAATTTAGAAAAAACAACTTGTACATTAATATCTTTTGTTTTAAAAGAAAAACACAATAACATATGTGCCATAGGTTCACCGCCACTGCCTAGATAGTGCTTTCGCTGGCAGGCTTCAGCAGGTGTGAAAATGTTGTCCTCCTAGCCAGGCGTGGTGGCACACATTTGTAATCCCAGCGCTTGGGAGGTTGAGGCAGGAGGATCATTAGAAGTTGAAGGGCAGCCTGGGCTACATAATGAGTTCAAGGAGAGACTGAAATACATAGCAAGACCCTGCCTCAAAAAAACAAAATAAATACATAAAATACAAACGAAAATGTAAAATAAATAAGCAACAGGTATTTTTTCTAGTAAAAGCCTAGGTAAATAAGTTTTTTTCTAAAGTTAGTTTAATATACAGAATGATAATTTTTCTTTTTTTTTGTGGTGCCAGGGATCAAACTCAGGGCCTTATGCTTGCTAGGCTAGCACTCTAACCACTGAGCTGAATCCCCAGCCCCCAGAAAATAAAATTTAAATTAAACTTTATGGAAGCAAGTATTCACATTTCATATTTCCAAAAAATCTCATGATACTGCACAAGTCTAGAGACTTATATGCTATTACTAAATTTAGTTTGAAAGTTAGGTACAACGGCTTGTACCTACAGTCATAGCTACTCAAAAGACTGAAGAAGGAGGATAGTTTAAACCTTGGTGTTTGGGGCCGTCTGGGTAACATAGCAAGACTCCCCCCCGCCCCGCCGTCTCAGAATAAAGTAAATGAATACATTTAGTTTGAGAAAAGTTGTATCTACTGTCTATGTATTTGAATGATAGCAATTTAAAAAAGTGCAAGAAGGGCTGGGGATTTAGCTCAGTGGTTGAAGTGCTTGCCTACCAAGCACAAGGCCCTGAGTTCAATCCCCAGCACCAAAAAAAGTAGACAAATAAAAAATAAAAAGTGCGAGAAGACAATTACTGTCTCTCCAAGTTGGAAACTATATCTTAACTTCTTTCACATTTTCCCACTCATCTTTTCAACAAGGTTATCAATTTCTTCATTTCTTACTTTGTGTTATATACTGTATTAAACGAAGGAAACACAGGGACTGGGGATTTAGCTCAGTATTTAGAGTGATTGCCTTGTAAGCACAAGGACCTGAGTTCAATCCCTGACACACACACACACAAAAAAGGTTCTAAATGAAGGAAACACTAGGATAAGAAAGCGAAATCCCTGCCCACAGGTTGGTACAGGAAACAGAACAGGGAAAAATAATGACATTAACAGCATCACTAAAGAGCATATTATAGTACACAGTACAATTTGTAGGAAACTGGATGCACCTTGAGACCATAATGATATGTGAAATAAATCAGACACATGAGCGTAAACATCTCATGGTTTCTTTTATATGAGAAGCTCAAAATGTAAATAAAGAGCAAAATAAAAGATACACAATAGGAAATAAGGAGATAGATAAAGATCTTTTGCAAAAAGGAAGGGAACCAGGAGCGAGAAAGAGGGGTGAGTGAGGGGAAGGGAAGAGGATGTAAAAAGAATTAAGATGCATTATATACATGGACTGACTCCCCACAAGGAGTGTAATCAATATGTACTGTAAACATGTACTACTAAAAAAAAAGAAAAAACAGAACACAATACAAAGAACAGCCTACACAGCCTGGAAAAGCTGAAAAAAGCTTCCTCTGATATTCCTTAGAGGAAGAATTCCTTTTCAAGAAAAAGAGCAATCCCAGTGGACTTCCAAATAGAGAGAGAGAGAGACAGAGAGAGACAGAGAGACAGAACAAAAGGCAAAAAAGCCTTCCAGAAAAATGGAATGCAGATTAGCCTGAGGAAAGGGTGTTTGATTGAGTGTAAGAAAAGAATAAATTTAGATGAAACCGAGGCCCTTAAGAGACCGGGATGGTGCAAGCTAGGTGCCTAGAGCACATGATTTGAAAAAGTTCTCTGTAGCTCCTGATGTGTAGGGGCGCTAGATATTCTAGGTGATTCACTTGCCTCATCCTAGGCCTTTTTTTGTGGGGGGTGGTGGGGATGGAACTCAGGGCCTTGCACTTGCTAGGCTAGTGCTCTACCACTTGAGCTGAATCCCCGACCTGCCAGCTAGGCCTTTTGTGAGAAAAACAAAACAAACCAAAAAAACTCCTTGGAGTAAGGAGGAGTCACTGAGGAGTGAGTGGATCTGTGTTTTAGAAAGAGTGATGTTTGGAAGTATGGCACTGAACTAGAGGAGACTGAGTCTGGAGTCAGAAAGATATGTTAAAGAATGATTAAAGTAATCCAGGCAAGAATGAAGACGATCCATACATAGGAATCTTGGCCAGCTCCATTTCTCATGTAGCCAGTTGGAAGTCTATAAACTTGTCTCCTTGGTACCTCTCATCACCACCTCCCCTGCCACCCCCCTTACTGTCTCTTGCCTGCTTTCTACGACAGTCTGCCTCTACTCCTGCCATCCAAGTAGCCAAAATGTAGATCTCATCATGTTGCTTCCTTTCTCAAAGTTCTTCACGGACCCAGAAGGAAAGCCACTTAGCAGACAAGGTCACCCAGGATCTGCTTTCCCCCATCTCTTGCTCTCACTCTCTAGTCCAGCAACATCATCTCATAGGTCCCCAACTGCAGCATACTCTCTCTTGCTGATGTGTCTTTGCCTACGTTGTTCTTTCCGTTGAAAGTGTTCTTCCTCTGGCCCACCAGGAATTTTCTTACCCAGCCTTTAAGCCAGAACCGGCTATCTAAGCCATTAAGTATCTCTGATAATGGAAGCATGTATCTTCACTGCCGTTGGAGCTGTCCAGTTCTTTTATGACCCTGCCCCTTGGTCTAAAGTTCTTGGGCAAGTATCCGAACCAACTGGAGACAATAAAGCCAATCTCTGGAGTTTGTTTGTTTTAATTTTTGTTTTTTGTTTCTGGATGATGGGGCTCAAACTCAGGGTCATGCGCTTGCCAGGCAAGTGCTCTACCGCTAAGCTAAATTCTCAACCCCACTCTGGTTTTTTTTTTTTACACTAGGAACTCTGCCTTTTTTTTAAAACTCTGTTTTTTTGAAAACAAAACTACAAGAGGGCAAAATGAGAACTGACTAGTGAAGAGACCATAAAGAATTCCTAGCAATTTTCGAGTCCTTGACTATTACTATTCCTTCCTTGGATTCCATGAATCAAAAAGCTTTTTTCCTCAAAGGCAGAGCATCCTGACTGCTCTACCCTAGCTCTCTGATGTGCTTCGAGTGGCTGCAGGATGCCAAGACAGAGATCCCCACTGGAAACCTCTAATGACAAGCATTCTTGTCTGTTGATCTCAGAGTTATAGTTTCCAAACTATCAGAAAAAAGTTCGAGAAGCGCTAGCCTAAGCTAGAACAATGATTCTCAACCGATTTTGCTCTCTGGGAGGGAACATTTCATAATGTTTGGAGATATTTCTGTTTGTCATTCCTGGGGTGGTGCACGCAGAGGGTAAAAGTCAGTGATTCTGCTAAACATTCCCAGGACCCTAGAGGGTACAGCAACCAACTCTGGGCCACAGCAAAAAAATTTTCAGCTCAGAATGTTAATAGTGTCATTTTTGAGAAACCCTGAGCTACAGTTACCCAAACCATTATTTTAAGAGTGGACAGATGGTAAGAGATTTTTGGCAGGGACGTCAAATGTCAGTGCCCAATACTTCCCTACTTAAATTAAGCTACCACCGTGAGGGTGGAAAAATAAGGATAGTCCTTCCTCCTCAGCTCAAACCCAGCCCCAGAAACTTTGTGAGGAGCATTTGGAAAAAAAGTGATGCATGTCCATTATTTATTTGTTTATTTATTTAGGTGCTAGGTTATTTAGGTGAACTCAGGGTCTACACTTGCTAGTCAAGCACTGTACCATTTGAGCTAAATCCCCAACCTTCCATTACAATTTTAGAGAGATGAAACCTAGTACTGATTCTCATCTGAAAAGTCCCAGGTCAGGAGATCAAAGTTGCCTCAGAGAAGAAAATGCACATGTGGCTAATTGGGAACAGCCCACGCTTCAAACACATAGTCAAAATACATGTATGATCTTACTGGACCAAGGAAGATCTCTGTAATTCAGTAGCCTGCTCATCTAAAACAGGCTTTAGGCTGGGGGAGTAACTCATTGGTAGAGGCTGATTCTTGGCAGGGTAGGGTAGGGGTAGAGGGTGTCCTGTCCGGTAGGACAGCTGGTATGTAGAAGATTGTTACTCGATGCAGAGTCCCATGGGGATTCTTTCCAGGTCCTCGGTGTCCTGAACGAAGAATTGGACAAGACACACAAAAAAGGTAGCAAAGGTGTATGTCTACTGAAGGTGGGAAAAAGGTGCACTCCACAGGGTGAGAGTAGGTGGATGAACAGACTCACAGTACTCCAAGAATAAGGGTCCTCGGTATCCCAAATTTGGACTGACTTTGCCTTCATGCACAGTTGTTCTACCAAAAACTTACTTGGTGTTTCACCAAAATCATCCTATGGAAAGCCTTGCTTGGCTTCCCACCAGATGTACATGATGCATTGAAAATAACACTTTTCTGATTGGTCCTGAAAAACAGCACTAGATTCAAAAGAGAGAAAATAAGGCCTTCTGATTGGTTCCCTGAGCCGTGCTTAGATGAGGAGTCTTTCCGAGTCTTGTATTCTAAGCGTGTCCTTAGGTTTTTATGACCTTTGATGCCTTCCACCCAGTTAGTTGTCCAGTTTGTCTGACAACTAGCAGGAGGTAGGAGATGTCTCCTACCTCAAGATGATGCAACTTACGGATGGATCCCAAGAACCAGAGGAAGAGATGGGGTTGTAAACGACCAGCCAGAAGACAGATCGCTGAGCCAAGTGACCCCTGAAGGTTTGGGTGAGAGCTCCCAGTGACACCTACAGAGTGCTACACAAGAGAAAGTCCTAGTTCCCACCTTGGCGACACCCAGGGGAACTGTCACAGGCTAAAACTGCTCCAGTCCAGAAAGATTCTTTTTGTTTTTTTTTCTTCTCTAGGCACAAAATGAAAAGCATCAAGGAAAAGATAGAACAGGGCAGAAGGAGTGGGCAAGAATTTTTTAACTGTACAAGCCTGGCATTTTTGATATGGTATTGAACCACGGGCCCTTGTCCTGAGCTACGTTTCCACCCCTTTTGAAGCATTTCGGTTTTATCTTTTGGTTTTTTGAAGTTGTCTTGTTTTGTTTTTTGAGACAGGATCTTGCTATATATTCCAGGCAGGACTTGAACTCACTATGTAGCTCAGGCTGGGCTTCAATTTGCAAGTGTCATCATGTCACAGCCTCCTCGGTCCCAGGATTATAGATATGTGTGTGCTACCACATCCAGTTTAAAATTTTTTGAGACAGGGTCTCACTAAATTGCTAAATTGCCCAGGCTGGGCTCAAACTTGCGATCCTTCTGCCTCTGTTTCCCAGAGCACTGGGATTACAGGTGTGTACCACCACACCTGCTGCTCAGGATTAATTTTATGGGGAGGAGACCACTTGTTTACCACTGGAACATGACTGGAAAAGTTTCTTTTTTGGGGGGGTGCTAGGGATCGAACTCAAGGCCTTGCTAGACAAGCACTCTACCACTTGAGCTAAATCCCCAATCTGGAGAATTTTTAAATTACATATGACTTGAGAAGCTAAAGGCGTTGCCTAAGATTCTTGTCCTAAGAACAGAAAGGGATCCTCAGAGATTTTTAAGACCTTAATGAGAAAGCATTGACCCTCAGCCAGGTGTGGTGGTACATGCCTGTAATCCAGCACTGAGGAGGCTGAGGTAGGAGGATTGCCATGAGTTCAAGGTCAGCCTGGGCTACATAGAGAGTTCAAGGCCAGCTCGAACTACATAGCAAGACTCTGTCTCAAAAAACAAACCAAAAAACCATGTACTTTATATACTGAGCCCTTTATCAGTATATTTCAAATATCTTCTGTTTTCTAGCTTGACTTTTCATTTCTTAGTAGCCCTTTGATGCAGAAATGAATTTTGTAGGTGATACAACTTTTGGTAGGAAAATTGCTTAATGACAGAAACATTTCCAAGCTCCATTTTTCAAAATGTTCTCTCCAATACACAAGTGTTTCAAACACAATTATTTTCTTACTCATTTAAAAAAATATCCCTTTTAGTGGATGTGGTGATGCACAGCTATAATCCCAGCATTCTGGGAGGCTGAGACAGGAGGACTACAAATTCGAGCCCAGCCTGGGCAACTTAGTGACTTTACCAAGACCTTGTTTTAAAAAAAAGGGTGGGTAGGGGGTTGGAAATTTAGTTCAGTGGTGCAGCACTTGCCTAGCTAAGCGCAAGACCCTGAGTTCCATCCCCAGGACCAAAAAAAAAAAAAAAAAAAAAAGAGAGAGAGAGACAGAGAGCACCAGCAACCTGAACATGTCGCTCAGTGCAAAGGCCGTGGGTTCAAGTCCTAGGTAGCCCTCTGGTCCCCTTTTCTCTGAAGCCATAGTATATACATATAGCTGTTGGGAATTAGCATATTGCCAACAGTCAAGGTGTGGTTTCCCACTCCTTTACCCTTTACTCCGCATTGGAGGAGAGGTCACAAAAGTGAATTTAGAACATTCGTTATTTTTCAAGCAAATCTATAAAACTCATTTAAACCACAGAGTTCAGTACTTTGCCATAAGACATCAAAGAACAAATGGTTTTTAACGGCATGTCCTTATTTCTACAGAGGAGTACAATAATGTGTAAGTTATTCAAAACATCTAGGTGCATTAAAATAAAAATTAGCCACATTGCTGACACCCTGTACCATGCAAAATGCAGGATTTTGAAATAGGCTGGAACACCAGGAGTAGCCACCAAACTGCGAAACCTCTATCTGGTCTCCGTGCACGCACCTAGAGCAGGCGCTCATTTGTGGGCTACTGCATAGAATGCCGTATTATTGTAATTTCTTTCACTTTTGTCATAAAAATAGACGTAAGCAGTGCGCCCATAGTTTCTACCTGTTCCTTACGGAGACTGAACGTCTTGCACAGCACTTAGACACACGCGCCCATATTGAGAACAGAGTCACAAGTAATCAGATTGAAACTGGCAATAAAAAAAAAATGTTAGATTAACGGTTTTTATTCACACATGCTAAAATCAATCGTCTGCATTGTAAGTTACATTCTGAGAAAGCAAGTCTCTTCCAATGCTCTAGGCCCCGAGCAGATACTAAGGTTTCAATAAATATTTCATTTGATCTTCTTGATTTAGACTTAAGGAAAAACGGTAGAGATAACTTTCTTCTTTGCATATATGGAAAAAAAGAAACAATAGCTTCCAGAGAATCTAAATCCTAAAGAGGAGCTGAACTAAGTCTTGTTCGAGGTTGGAAACCTGAGGCCTTTCAGTAGCCAACCTTAAAACACTATCCGCAATGCACTGAAAAAAGACCTTATGCTGGTTATGGGGTGACTGCTAGAAGAACGAGAAATAGCGTAAAAACTAAAAACGCCCTGAGCCTGAAACTCCGGCACCAGCAAGGCCGGGAAGCAGGCGGCCACCCCCGCAGACGGGCGGCCAGCGAGAGCGACCCAGCACTTCTCCCGGCTCGGCGGCCCCGCCCCCGGCGGGCTCCACACGCCCCGCCCCGCCCCGCCTCGCCCCGCCCACCCGAGACGCCTGCGGCGGCCTCGGAGACACCGGAAGCAGCTGCGGCCGCTGCGGGAAGTGGCCAGCTCCGGAGGCGGGGACCCCGCGGGCAGCACCGCGGACCCGCTTTCCGGCACTCCTGACTCGACTCGGCTGCTCTGACAGGCCCGCGGAGGAGAGAGGAGTTCGTGGCGGGGCGGCCGCACGCCACGGTGGGCCGCGATAGCGGGGCCCGCGGGAGAGGCCGAGGTGAGGCGGCGCGGCTGTTGCGGGGAGGGGCGGCGGCTGCTCGCCTGCGTCCGTCAGGCCGGCGCCTCCCGCTCCGTGCGTCGGGGCTGCGGCGGCCGCGGCTTTTTTGGTCCGGGGAAGCGGTGGGCGCGCGCGCGCGGCGGGCGGAGCGAAGGCCGCAGCTTCTCAGCGGTCCGCGGCGGGGTAGCGACCTGGGGCCGGGGTGGGGCCGAGGAGGGGTTCCCGGGGAAGGCGGTGCGGGAGCCGGGACGCCCCGCAGCGCCACGATCCGCGCTCTGCTTTCGCTTTGCGGAGCGGTCGGGGCGGCCCCGTTATTCGTTGTCGGGCCGAGAAAAGCGGGGTGTCATCGTCCCTGGAATTTTTCTTCGATTGATGTTGTCAGTCCGGTCCTGCTGTCTGTCCATCTGCAGCTTTTGTTCCGACCGAATTTGCGGGCCCTGTGGCTTCCCACACCTTTACTCTTAAAATATTTCTGGAATACAAAACGCTTTTACAGGGTGTAAGCTGAGCTGCTGGACAATGAGATTTACTTTTTTCTAGATGTTTTGGTGTCACTTTAAGTATTTTTAGGGTTCACATTCTCCTAGAATCAGGATTAGGCCTGGAAAATTGAGCTAGACGTGCAATCTTGGCAGGACCACAGAGACTAAATGAGGGTGAATTTTACCATAAGGCTGTCTAGATCTCTTATGAGAAATGCGGATTCTAGAATTTTTTCCTTTAACCGGATTATTTTTCTTTTGAGTAAAACCTGTTATTGAAAGTAATGAGTCCATCCTAGTTCCATTTCTTTCTTTCTTTTTTTTTTTTTTTTTTTTTCTGCCAGGGATTGAACTCAGGGCCTTGAGTTTGTTAGGCAAGCACTCTAACCACTAAGCTAAATCCCCAACCTCCATTTCTTATTCATTTGTATCCTCTGTAAAGGTCTGACCAAATGAGATGATCATAATAGGCTATATGAACTCAATACAGATACAGTCATGAATTCATACTGTTAATATAAATAAGGGGAAAGATAGCTGTCTTATTGAAAAACAATGCTAATTTTAAGAAAAAGTAATAGCCTGTGCTGGTAGTTTTATGTTATTTCATTACTTTTGGCAGGATTGACAAAAAGACAGTAGAAAAAAATATTCTGTGTGCAAGAGGGATACTCTAAGATTATTTCTTATTTTTGAACTGGTTTATTGCCAATTTTACTTGTTTTTGACTCTTGATTTTGATTTTCATTTTTGCACTCAATCTGTCAATAAATCTTTTTACATGATGGTAGTTTAATAGCAATAGATTGTAGTAGGTAGGCGAGTTAAAATTTACAGTTCAAGAAATTATAATTCTTATATTTATGTATTGCCATTAGTTTTCATTGACCTTTCACCTACGTAATCTTATTTGATCTTCATACTAATCCTTTGAGGAATGCCAAGAATAAGTCTTTCCCCATTTTAATTATTGTGTAAGGATTTCCTTATAGCCTGAAATAATGTTGTCAAAGCAGCCTTTGGTATAAATTTAAATTCAGATAGATTAAGATTGAAACGCATGCGGGCTGGGGATTTAGCTCAGTGGTTAGAGTGCTTGCCTTGCAAGCACAAGGCCCTGAGTTTGATTCCCAGCACGAAAAAAAAAAAAAAAAGATTGAAGCGCATGACCTATAACATGAACTCTGCAGCAAAACTAAGTATGTAAAATGCTGAAGGATTTTTGGTGAGAAATATAAAATGTCATTGTTAAAGAAAGGAGTAAGTAACAGCCCTATTTTAGCATAGTTTTATTTATTTTCTTAGTATAGTCGGTTTCACTGTCTATAGGAAGGCCTGAATGCTGCATGAATTCTGTGCAATGTAGTCTCTTTTTGGGGGGGGGTTGCTGGGGATTGAGTGCAATGTAGTCTTAATATGAATCATTTACATCTCAGTGTGTAAGTGTGTCAGTATTTGGAGTCTATGAATACGGAGCCATTTGAAAAATAGGAATGGAACACTGTTTCTGCACTCAGAGAAGTTGTAGCCCCTGCTGGGGATAGAGGTGCATGTTTGTCATCCCAGTGTCCAGGAGGCTGAGGCGGGAAGATCACTGTGAGTTGGAGGGCAGCCCCGGCTACATAGTGAGTTCAAGGGCAGTCTGAACTGATGCAGTTCCAGACGGCGAGACCCTGTCTGAAACAAACAAACAACAAAAAACAAAACAAAAAAGGGGGTCAGTGAAACAGGGGTTTCTAGGAAGAAGGAAATAAAGCAATTAGTTTATTTTAATTTTTGTGTGTTATGGTTTGAATAAGAATGAATGATTAGCAAGTATTTAAGGACTGCGAAGTCTTCACACAAATTTGAAGGGATCGATCAACAGAATATGTTTAAAGAACAAGAAACACAGTTTAAAAGACTTGTTAGATTTCATAGGTTAAAAGTGTCTGTGAACTAACTATGGATTGATTTAGAATAAAATAAAGTTTTTGTTTGTTAATGCATTTTTTTACTGGTATATCCATTAGTCAGTTTCTTTTTTTTTTTCTCTTAGTCAATTTCTTTGCATTTATTGGGTAGCAATTTTTCTTCATTGTAAGTATGGAAAGTTAAGCATAAATTTATTATATTGCATTTGTACTATTAAAATAATTCTAAAGCATGGTAGGTTCCCTGTACCTTTGGACTAGTCACATTAATTGAACTGGTAGGACCAAATCTTAAATTGAAACTGTTGATGATTTTCTTGCCTTAGTTTTGTGAGTAGCTGGGACTTGAGGCATGTACCATTGAACTGGCTTAGAGATGTATAGGGTTTTTTTTTGTGTGTTTTTTTTTTTGGTGGAGTTGGGGGGTTTGAGACAGTCTCACAGTACATGTCAGGCTGGCCTTGTACTCAGTCTGTGGTCCAGGCTGGCCTTGAACTTGTGGCAGTCCTCCTGCTCCAGGTTCTCAAATGCTGGAATAGTTGAGGATTTAGCTCAGTGGTAGTGCATTTGCCTAGCAAGCACAAGGCCCTGAGTTCAATCCCCAGCACCAAAAAAAAAAAAAAAGAAAAAAAAATCAAATGCTGGAATCATAGGTGTGCATGTGCAGCCACGCCCTGCTCAGAAATATACAGTTTTATTAAGTAAATTAAAAAGAGCTCAGTACTCATCTTTTGGAATTAGGAAAATAAAGGAAAATAAAACCCAAACCTAGTAGGGCATGAAGATTAAAGATAAAACTCCTTAGTGGAATTTGAAACAGAACAGAACAGAAATAGTGGAAAGGATAAATAAATCCCAGAGCTGTTTCTTTGCAATGACCAGGGAATTAGATAAACCTCTTATAGAGGGAAAAAGAATGGATTAAAAATATACAAGATTAGGAATAAAGAAAACACCATATACCATCAAATATAGGAGAGTAACAGAATCTTTACTTGGATCTTTTTGTGAATATACATGTAATGCTGTGATGCTAAAGGAAATTTCCAAAGGATATAGATGATGTTATAGCAAAATGTAAATGAGTAAAATTAACCCCAAAAATAAAAAGCTTGAATTGACCAATTCTCACAGAAGGATTGAAAAGATGATTAAAGATTTGTCCTTGAAAAAGGCAGCATAACAGATGGTTTCACAGCTGAGTGTCATATAATTTATGAAGAACACATCATCATTGCACATCATCATTGTAAAACAGAGGCCTGCTCTCCACCATTGAAGATTCAGCGCTACTCAGTATGTTCTGAGAGACACACATACTTTGATCTCCAATAAAAATGCTACCAAAAAGATCAGTCTCACTTACCTCTAGAAATACAAAATTTCTAAATACTGTATTAGCTATTACCATATAAGTAAGAAATAGCACACTACTGATAGGTTTTTAAACAATAGGATATATTGGACCAATGCAAAGATTGAGTGCTGAATCTGTTAATAAACTAAATTATATCAGCAAAAGAATCCAGAAATAGAGTAAACCTCCAGCTGGGAGGGCATTCGATAAAATTATTAAGACTTTTTTTTGGTTCTACAGATTGAACTCAAGGTAGTTCAGTGGTAGAGCACTTCTGTACCTGCCTAGCATGTACATGGCCAAAAACAAAAAACAAATATAGACCAATGGAATAGAATAGACAGCCCAGGAAAACCCCTCACATATATGGTTAAATGATTTTTGATTATGGGCCAAGATCATTCATTGAAGAAAGGAGAATATGATGTCAGAGCACAGACAAAATAAAAAATGGGTTTGGATTAAAACAGCATTTTACTGAGCTCTCTTCCATGTGGCAGATGTTCTGCGAGGTGCCTGCAAAAGGAAGATAAATAACCAGGACTTCAGATTGCTTATTGATTGATACAAGAGCAAGCACAAAAACATGAGAACACAGAGGAAAAGCTTCTTGATGTTGGTCTTGGAAATAATTTCTTGGCTACGACACTAAATGCACAGGCAACAAAAGCAAAAATAGGTGGGACCACATCAAACTAAAAAGCTGCCGCACAGCAAAGGAAACAGTGAACAAAATGAAAGAGCAGCTTACAGAATGGGAGAAAATAGTTGTGAGCTCTGTGTTAAGGCATTATTATCCAAAATACACCATACACAATTCCTGCAGCAAAGAATCCTACAGCTCTACAGCAAAAAACTAAACAGCCAGATTGAAAAGTAGCCAAAAAGCTTGGTGTGGTGGTGGTACATGTCTGTTACCTCAGCACTCAGGAGGCTCAGGCAGAAGGATTGCAAGTTCAAGGCCAGCCTGAACTACATAGCAAAACCCTGCCTTTAGAAAAAAAAAAAAAACCTGCAAAAACTCTGCCAAAAGAAAAAAAAAATCCTCAGAGGGCTAGCATAGATGTAACTCCACAAAGGACAGGTAAAGGACCGTCATCAAGCACAAGAAAGAATGCTTAGTGCTGGGGATTTAGCTCAAGTGGTAGAGTGTTTGCTTTGCAAGTACAAGGCTCTGAGTTGGATCCCCAGCACCCCCCCCCCAAAAAAAAAGAGTGCTTAGCTGGGCCTGGTGATGCGCACCTCTAATCCAAGCACTCTGGGAGGTTGAGGCAGGAAGATCACAAGTTTGAGTCCTGCCTGGGGAACTGAGCAATTTAGGAAGAGCCTGTCTCAAAAAAAAAAAGAAAAGAAGTGGATGTAGCTCAGCATGAATGCCTGCGTTCAATCTCCAGTACTACCAAAAAAAAAAAAAAAAAAAAAAAAAGAAGCAGCTCTGTATTGCTGGGAAGTACCAAGCAGTGCCACAGTGAAACACAACCTCCAGCCCAGGTGTCCATCCACAAAGGGATAAAGTGTGATATAAATACACAGTGGACTGTTATCCAGCCTGGAAAAGCAAGGTCTGACATGACAATCTGGGTGGGCCTTGAAGACATTACGTTAGGTGCCAATACCGGCCATAAAGACATACTCTATGTCCAGTGCCACCCACTAGGTTCCTAGAGGGGTCACATTTCTACAGACAGAAAATAGAATATTGGTTGCAGGGTGAAGGGGAGAATGGGGAGCTTCGGATACAATATTTGAGTTTTGCAAGGTTTCTGGGATTAATTGTATAGCAACTTGAATGTACTGAACACTACTGAGCTGTATGTTTAGACAGTTAAGATGGTAACCTCTGTGTGTATGTGGGGGGGTGGGGGTGGGTGTGTGGTTGTTGGCAGTACTGGGGATTGAGTACAGGGGCTCATGCATCTGAGGCAAGTTCTCTGCCCCAAGCTACATTTTAGCCCTTTTTATTTTTATTTTTATTTTTTGGTGGTGGGGATCGAACTCAGGGCCTTGTGCTTACAAGGCAAGCACTCTAACCTCTGAGCTAAATCCCCAGCCCCCTGAAAATAATTTTTTGTCTTTTTTTTTTTTTTTGAGACAGGGTCTCACTATGTAGTGCAGGCTGACTTTGAACTCACAGTGATCCTCCTGCCTCAGCCTCCTAAGTGCTGTAATACAGGTGTGCTCCACCACACCTGGCCTGAAAATAGTTTTTGAAGAATATAATGGCAACAACAGCCAATATTCTCCAACTTCCTAATTATCAAAATCATACACAATTTTAGCGTAGAAAATAAGTCAGTTTTGTAGAGTTAAACTTTCAGATTGAAGTGTACCCCTTTGAGCAGGTACAGAGGTCCTGAGAAGTAGTTGCTGATAAAACCTCACCAAACAGTTGACAGAAGAAAGTGGTGCCCCAGAGTCACTCCTGCTATCTCGCCCCTTCAGCTGCTAGCCAGAGACTGGCAGCTGGTGCTCCTGCCACATGTGTGCTTTTCTCATCACCTGACTCTCAGTGTGCTTGTCCAGGATAGTGATCATGGAGCAGATACTCAACAGCATCTCAAAGTCACATTTTTGATAATCTCATCCTTGGCATTGTGTTCTTGGGCTCTGAGTAGATGGTAGCAGACATCTAGCCCAGCAAAGTGCTGCTGCTGCCCTGGAAATACAGTGATCGTGTGGCCAGCCCTTTGGAGCCCGCCACCAAAACACTGCTCCACTGTGAGCTTGTGTGACCCAAAGGAGTGTCACAGACACACTGCACGGCACTCCACACCCTGTGTGACTCCACAGATCCATGTACGTGACCGCGTTGCTGGACCGGGGACCATGCTACGTGGGGTCATCCAGAAAGGGCCAGACCCGTGTCAGGATGACTTCAGCAGAGTTGCTCCTCAGTCGGCAAGACCCCTTCTCTTGCAGTTTCATTTGGTTGCAGGCTCCCTAGCCTTTCAGTCAGTGAGACAAGAGGCACTAGCATGTACTTCAATTCTAGACTTTTCACTATGGCATTGGGTCTCTCCATCTTTCACATGGACTTGTAACAAGATGTTCTGGAAAGGGCCCACGTGCAACAGGTCACATACTGTACTTCTAAGCACAGGCTGTGCGTGATGAGCAAGCCTCAGGAGAGGCTGGTGCACCCACCTCCCTCAGGTTCTGGAAGCACAATCTTCAGCTCCGGGTACTTCAGTGTCCTTTGGGTGGTGGTGGAAGAGCCCCAGCACACTAGGAGAGCTGGGCTTATGCCAAGGCAGGTGGCAGTTCTTGGGCATTGCCTTCATCAGTGTTTTCACATACTGCAGGCTCACACCTTGGAGCAGGCTCTTTTTTTTTTTTTTTTTGGTGCTGGGGATTGAACTCAGGGCCTTGTGCTTGCGGGCCAAACACCCTAACCACTGAGCTAAATCCCCAGCCCCCTGGAGCAGGCTCTTGACAACTTTCAGCAGCTCCTTTTTGACCATAGTGATACCGTGGTAGCCAAGTAGTCAGCAGAAGAAAATGTGGAAATCCCATAAAGTTCAGCAGGTGCCATAAATGCTAGAATAGGCTGGGTTCAAAGCGTTGGATCTGTGTAGATATTCAGGTTGTTCTGTAGGTTGTCTCTTTCCAATTCCTGAGCAAATGATAATACTGTTCAAACAGAGCAGTTGGTGGAGCCACCATTGCCATAGTTGGGCAGGAAAGTAGTCAGAGTTGAGCTTCATGAAGACATGAAGGGTGACTCTCACATAAAGCACTGATGCATTGTGATTGGCATTGAAGATGTTCAGTGCCACCTTCTTGCTCAGTAGTTATGGGTCATGTGGTTGATTTCCAAGAGGTTGTCCAGCTGTTGATTCCAGGTCTTCAGTTTCACATTGTCCAGTCGCCAGTTCTAGAGACTTTTACATGGCTGCTGAGACATGCCAGGATCTGTCAATCCACCCAAAAGTTGGACGTACCTCTGCTTCAGCGGCATTTCATAGTGGTTAGATGGTGGGAGGTGGGTCATGGCTCCCGGATTCTTGCATTTCAATCTTAAACTGTTTATTAAGAAGCAATGTTTTATTTTGGGGGGAGGGGTGGGTGCTGGGAATCAAACTCAGGGCCTTGTGCTTGCTAGGCAGGCGCTCTATTACTGAGCTAAATCCCCAGCCTCTCCAGAAGCAATCTTCTAGCTGGGCTACATAGCGAGTTCAAGTCCAGCCTGAACTACATTGTGAGACTTTGTCTCAAAAAACCAAGAGAAAAAAAAAAAGCAGTCTTCCTGCCATACCTGTCATAACCTTATAATATGAAATGATCTGGCTTGCAAACCTGTAAGTGAATTGGGTCAAAACACAGGTTCATCCCTGCCTCAGTTTCATCATAAACTGCTTGTTGAACCTGGTGAGTGCATGGTGGGGGCTCTTTGTGTACAGTCCAGGGAGTAGAGAACATACTCTATCCTTGACACTTCCTTAGTCTGCAGGATGTGGTCTTCAGGATTCAGGGCATAGACATCTCAGTGGGAACTGGATCCTCCTGCCATGGCCAGCTCCAGGAAAAACTGTTGGAACCACAACTATGAAAGGTTACGGCACCGCTGCACAGTTTCACCAACTGTGATAGGTGGATATGTGTATGACTGTCTCAGAAATATGCTTACCACACTTGAGCCTTTCTAGGCCCAGAGATTTGGGCCACATGGTGCTTTAATGTCGAGGCCGCTCTTGGGGTCCTTCTCTCCCCACAGAGCAGGATAGTTGAAGGGCTCGTGCCTGGTGTCCCAGTCATACATGGTCTTCCTGATTGAGTGCAGGACACTCTGGGTAACGTTCTCCTTTCAAGTGGCCTGCACAGCGGCTCCCCCGAGGGTTACCTAGGAGAAGTCCTGCTGTGAAATAAGAGTGGTGCGCTGGGTGACATGGCTGAACACGCTCTCCATCCTGCCTGTTGGCACCTGCAGTCCTTTGATTACAGCGATCAGCTACACTGAGGCAAACTTCTCCTCTCTAGTGCAGCTGTAGTGAGTGGAGTGCCCAAATTCTGCATTCCCAGGGCAGTCTTTTTTGGAGCACTTGTCAGCTGAATGCACAAGTTTCCATGAACACGGTTCCGTCACGTGCGTTCCACTGTGACAGCAGCTGCAGGCCTACAGAGTCAGGTGGAAGAACTTCCGGTATTGGATGCCTGTCTCCTGACCCAGGGCTGCCTCACTATGCTGTAGCACACAGCTCCAAGATGAGGTGCATGTAGTTCATCTGCTCACTGGTGTCATACTGTGGGCTGCTACTGGAGGATGTGCATGTCCATTGAGATTGTTTTCCTAGTAGTGGGCACTGGTCTTCATGCGTTTTGCCAGTTCAATTTGCACTTCCTCCAAAGTGGAACCACCTGGGGCTGCTTGAAGTACTTGGCAATTTTGGATAAGTTTATTCTTTTCTTGGCATCTGGTTTATAGATGTTATTGATGCTCCCATCCATCAAGTGCAGACCACATTCCATGACTTTGAGGAGCATGTGTTTTTCTCTGGGTGTCAAATACTTCCTACTCTCGCAGCAGTCCACACACAGATTCATGATGTCTGGCAGGAGCTCTTCATAGCCAGGAATCACCTCCAGCTGCTGCTGCACAGACTGTGTCATCTTGTGGTTGCCCAGGAATATGGGCACATTCTTGAATTCCTGGATGGACTGTGGATCTGCCATTTTACATGAAAACTGAGCAGCCCTCTTGTACACAGAGTGGTCATTCTTCATGCTGCACTCATGTTCTTCAGCTCATCCACCACGGCAAACATGGGTTTGCCCAGCGTGATCAGGTAGGCTCTCAACACAAAGCCCTGCTTCCTGGGTGTGGCACAAGCATCTCACCTCCCCACAGAAGTGTTCGATGACATTTCTCTGAAAGTATCAAATTCATCAGTTTCCTGACCTCAAGCTCAAGGACCTTGACAGTTTTCTCATGAATTTCCACTCTAGGCTGCTTATTACATTTTACCTGTGGGATGGCCTGAAGCAGCCCTTCCGGGATACGTCCTGAAAGCATCCTTGTGACCTTCATCCAGCATCTCATTCATGCGAGAGGGGACAGTTGCTTGTGCAGTGTGTTGTGTGATGCCAGTGACAAATGCCTTTCTGTCTTCGAAGTCAGTGTTGAAACTTGGCTGGGAGGGGAGTGAGGGTGGTGGGTGGTGGGTGCTGGATGTGCAGGCTGCTGGCCAGGCAGGGGCAGCTCCTCCAGGAGGTCCACATTGGACAGTGTGTCCTCTGGTGTTGCCTGGGCTGCTGTGTTGGAGGTAGCAGTGGCTTGGAGGTCTAGGGTTGGCCCTGGGAGTTTTCCTGCCAGAGTTGCAAGGATGTTTGTAATGGCAAAGTGCAGGAACGGTGACTGTCAACTCGTAAGAGACTCATTTTATTATTGGTTTAAAGTAGCTTGTTTTTAATGTGTATTTTATTCATGGATCTTATGCTTTGAGTTTGAGTTGCTTGGATTCTGTAGGTTTATAGTTTTCATCAGATTTGTACGTTTTCCCCCAGCTCACCGATGCTCTAATTTTTTTCAGTGGCTTATTTGTGTTTCAATTGGGATAGTTTCTTATACTATGTCTTCAAGTGCTTTATTCTTTTGTGTTGTCTAATCTGTTAATCTCACCCACTGTATTTTTCACTTTAGACATTGTTTTTTAATCTCTAGAAATTTGATTTGGTGTTTTTCAATATTACATCTCTCACCTTAACGTGAGTATGGGTTATTATATCTGTAATTTGTAAGTATCTTCTTTTTCTTCTTACTATGGATCAGATTTTCCTTCTTGTGTCTAATTTTTTTTCTAAAGACAGGATCTTGCTATGTAGTTTAGGCTGGCTTTGACCTCACTGTGTATCCCAGGCTGGCCCTGAACTCATGACAATACTCCTGCCTCAGCCTCCCAGGTGCTGGGAATACACGCATGCACCATCATGCCCAGTTACTGTGTCTATAATTTTTTATTGGATGCCACGTATCCTGATTTTTACCTCATTGGGAACCAAATTCTTTCATTTCTTTAAATATCCTTAAGCTTCGTTCTGGGAGATAGTTCCTTGGAAATAGTTTGATTCTTTTGTTTTTCTGTTTTGAGACAGGGTTTACTGTGTAGCTCAGGCTGGCCTTGAACTCCCTGTGAAGTATGCAGTCCAGGTTGGGCTCGAACTCGTGGCGATCCTCCTGTGTCAGCCTCCTGAGTGCCGGGATTACAGGTGTGCGCCACCAAGCCTGGCTCAGTTTGATTCTTTTAAGACTTCTTTTTGAGCTGCGTTATTTTTTGAGACAGGCTATCTGCAGGTGGCCTAGGCTGACCTCAGATTTCATCCTCTTGCCTTAACCTCCCAAGTGCTAGGATTACAGGTGTGTATGGCACCCAGCTTCTTTTTGAGCTTTTAAAAAGCAGAAAACCTGGGTGTAAGGCTGAGGCAAGAGGATCAAGAGTTTGAGCCCAGCCTGGGCAACTTAGCGATTTAGTAAGACCCTGTCTCGAAATTTTTAAAAAAGAAGGGCTGAGGTCGTAGCTCAGCGTGAAGGTCCTAGATTTAATCCCTACTCTACCCACCCCCGACTCACACCCTGACAGACACACACACATGTGGCAAAACAAAAGGAGCCCTCAGTCTAGGGGTAATTTTTTTCATTCCTACTGCGACAGTACCCTCTGAGTACTCTGTTCCCTCTGTTTTGTAAAATCTTTCACCTCTGGGAACACATAGGCCTGTGAGTGGCTTTGAGATTTGTCACCTATCTATTGCTTCCCAGTACTTCTTGTCCTGGGTTGAGGTGGTTGTAATTACATGTATGCCCAGTGCTCAGTGGAATGAATGCTTAATGATAGTGTGCTGAAGATTCCTAGCTTGCCATGTGTGCAGCTCTCTTCTGTTACTCTGCCCAGTGAGTTCTACCCAGTCTGGAGTCCTGAAATTCTCCCTTCTGTCTCTTCAACTCGGAGACTCCTTGAGTGTGTGTAGATTTCTCCCTGTTGCACCGTGGCCTGGAAGTCCTCTGCAGGCTGAGTACGGTGGGCGTAGGGCTCACCGTGTGGTCTTCTTGCCCTCAGTGTTCTGCACTCCCTGTTGTCCAGTGTCTGGAAAGCTTTGCTTTAGATATTTTGTCTGTTTTTTTAGTTACTTAAGGTAAGAGGGTAAATCTGGATTCTGTTACACAGTCTTGACTGGTAGTGAAAGTAACTGGGCAAGAGAGCAAAGAGCGCTAACCAAAAGAAAGTGAGAGGTGAGAGGTGAAAAAGATTGCCAAACCTTCGCCCAGATGTAAATAAGAAATAGAAAATATATAATTTAACATCACTCCTGGCAAGTCTGAAGGATGACTTGTTCAATATTACATAGTATGATGTAACATTTAGAAATGTTTCTGGTATTAACTCTAAAGAGGTTCCTGGTATGTTTTTATATTGTCATAATAGTGGGTTGATTATTTGATTTGATTTTGCTTCATCTTTTTTAAAAAATGTGTTTACAGCATGTTCTTGTTTCAGGTAATTTATTGTAACGTATTTAAAAGGCAAACAGACTATATAGTAACAGGAGTTTTTAATACAGCATGTTATTACATACACTGAAGGTGTTTAATGTATAACTTACAAATCATAAAAGAAGTTAAACTTACATTATTTTCAAATGTAAAACTTAACTGTTTCATTCTATCTTAGTAAAGTGCCTTAACTTTTTCCCAGTAGTGTTTTCAACCCCAGATGTGAATGAATGGAACAGAAATGCTGTTACTACAATTGTACAGCCAAAGGCTGATTGGGAAATACTGAGTTAGACTTGAGACTGTTACTTGAAAATCACTCACTTTAGCTGAACCAGGCAGGTAGACTCTGTCAGCTTGGTGTGGAGATCATGATATTGGGTTTTCAGCCAGGAGAGGTTTTGTTCCGCCAAAGACACAGTTGAGTTCTGTTGGAGACACTTGTCCTCAGGTGGTGGTGGTGTTCCGGCTTCAGTGGGTGGAGGCAGGAGCGCTGCTGGACACCCTGCAGTGATCACAGTGATAGTCCACAGAGTGGCCTGGCTCCAAGTGTCCGCAGTATCTGGCTGAGAGACCCCAAGAGGAGCACCTGTCCTCATGGAGTGCCAGGATACCAGACAGTTTTGTTTATATCATCAGGCGGGGCTGCTGGTGTGGATTTCCAATTCCTATCCCAGCCTAAGGGTTGATTTTTGTTTGTTTGTTTATTTTTGCGGTGCCGGTGCCGGGGATCGAACTCAGGGCCTTAGGCTTCCTAGGCAAGCACTCTGACCACTAAGCTAAATCCTCAGCCCCCAAGGGTTAATTTTTGAAAAGGAAAAAAAAGGATAAAAATAATTCAAAGTTGAATAACTTGAATTTCCCCTTTTTACTATCTAAAAAGTGAAATGGGAGAGAAAAAGCAGCAAAAGACATGGCAAACTAAACTTTGGTTCATTGGTGTCAGTTTTAATAAAATGTTTATTTGGTAGAGAAATTTTCAGTGTTCAAATAAATTTAAATTACACAACTAGCCTAGGTATGTTTTGAAAATACACACCTGCAGGGCTGACTGGTTATTTTTACTGTATCTTTCATTGTTACTTATTTTTTAATATGTTAGCATTTTCTTCTGTTTCACATCTGTTTTTATTAGTGCGTATTGTTTTTATAATTAGTGGGTTTCATTTCGGCAGATTCGTGCATACATATAATGTACTTTGGTCATTTTCACCCATTTGTCACTTCCCTTGGTCTGCCTTCTCTCCTAGTTTCACAGTTTTTTGGGGGGGGTTTTCAATGCAAGTTAAATTAGCATTTTCTAATTAATTGGGGGGGTTACTTTTCCTATAGGTATTACCTCATTTGGGAAGCCTCGAGAAACAGGAAAAAAATCGTAACAAAATGTCAACTTTTCGAAATCATTGTCCACATTTGGATTCAGTTGGTGAAATAACAAAAGAAGATTTGATAGAAAAATCACATGTAAGATACAGTCTTCCTTAAATTATATTCACATTTTCCCAAATATGTATTTTTTAAATAAGTTATCACAGTACTGTACTCTATATTCACAGGTCCCAATTTTTACAATACATGATGTTACTGGTGAATTGTATATGTTTGTCTGCATCAATATAACATGTTACCTTTAAAATTTCTTTTTATAGGGTACTTGTCAGGATTGTAAAGTCAGAGGACCAAATCTTTGGGCATGCCTGGAGGTATATATATGTGTATTTTTTCTGAAAAGCTTGTTATTGTAAGTTTAGGTCTGAAAAATGGTGTATTGGACAGCTTTCCTGTTGCTGTGACAATTCCAACACCCACAAATTAGAGGAGAAGTGGTTTATTTTGGCTCACAGTTGGAGCTTTTGGTCTGTGGTTGGTGGCTCCCAGGCAGAAGCATCGTGGTAGAGGGTCAGAGGGCAGCAGAACTGCTCCCTTCATGGTGGCTGGGAGCGAAGCACAGGGGGAAAGTTCCGGAGAGGAAGGGGCCAGGGACCAGACATAGTCCCCAAGGTCACATTTCCATGACCTCCCAGACACACCCACAAGTGTGCTTTATTAATAATCTAGGTGGCTCTCAGGCTGGTTAAATTGACAACCAAGATTAACTGTCACAAATGGTAACTAAAAAAATTTTTGAGAATTTCATAAATGAGCATAGTTTTAAAACATCATTGTAGGTAACAAAAAATTAAACTTTACACTTTGGAAGGATGTTTAACTTACAGCGCTGTCACAGAATTTTACTAAATTACCCTGAGATATTTTATGCTTTTGTTTTATTGGAGGGGACATAACTTTCAGCTTTATTCAGCTATATTCTGGCTTTAGTTTGTGCCTTGTACCTTTTAGTTAAATTAACTATGTAAAATAATTTAACTATTAAAACATGTAATCAAACATATTTGTAAGCATAATTTTAATATTATAAATTTAGACATGTTATAAAATACTTTCTTTTCTGTGTGTAATTATTATTTACAGAATAGATGTTCATATGTTGGCTGTGGTGAGTCACAAGTAGATCACAGCACTATACATTCTCAGGTATGTATATAATAAATTTTAATGCAAGACTTTATTCATTGATTTATTTTTTGAGACAGGTTTTCTCTGTGTAGTTTGGGCTGGCTGTGCGCTCACTGTGTAGTAGGCCAGGCTGGCCTCCAGCTGATGGTGCTGATCCTCCTGCCTCTGTCTCTTGAGTGCTGGGATTACAGCCATGTGCCTGATTTTTAAAAAATTTTTGTTTTTGTTAGTACATGTTTATAGTACGAATGATTACATTCATAATGGGGAGTTGGTACATGTATGTAATACATTTGAAGACTTTTTTTTTTTTTTTTTTTTTTGGTGCTGGGAATTGAACTCGGGTCCTTATGCTTGCAAGGCAAGCACTTTAACCACTGAGCTAAATCCTCAGCCCCTTGAAGACTTTTTTATGTCCTCCTTCCCCTCCACTCCGGTCCCCTCTGCCCTGTCCCCCTTCCTTCTCTCTTCTCCTTTCCTCCCTACCCCTCCCTCTCTGTATTGCAAGATTTAAAAAAAAATTATTATTTTTTCTTTCTTTCTTTTTTTGGGGGGGGGCTTCTGAGGACTGAATCCCAGTGAGCCCAGGGCGTTGTACATGCTAAGATGTGCTGTTCCACTGAAATATATATCCCATGCCTTGCAAGACAAGTTTTAAAGATGGCCCGAGGGAAAGGAAAAGCCAACATAACATTAATTCAAATTCTAATTTAAAAAGTTTTTTTTTGTGACAAGATCTCACTATGTAGTCCAGGCTGGCCTTGAACTCACTGTGTAGTGCAGGCTGGCCTCGAATTTACAGAGGTCCTCCTGTCTCAGCCTCCTGAGTGCTGGGATTACAGGGATGCACCACCATGCCCAGATGTTTTTGTTTGTTTGTTTTTGTTTTTGTTTTTTGGGGTCTCACTATGTAGTTCAGACTGTCCTTGAACTCACTGTGTAATCCAGCTGGCCTCGAACTCCTGGTGACCTTCTTGTCTGAGCCTCGCAAGTGCTGGAGTTATAGGTGTGCACACCACACCCTGCTACAGTACTGATTTAAGAAGCATACATCCAAAAAAAAAAAAAAGAAGCATATATCCAGCTGGGAATGGTGGTACATGCCTTCAGTCCCAGAACTCTGGGAGGCTGAGGCAGGAAGATTGCAAGTTTGAACCCCATTTGGGCAACTTAGTGACTTAGACCCTGTCTCAAAGTAAAAAGGGGCCAGAGATGTGGCTTAGTGCTAAGGCCCAGGGTTCAGTCCCTAGTACTAAGGGACATGGGGGAAAGTAGCATATATCCGGTTGTGTGGAGGTGATAACTGGAATATTAGGAGGTTGTAGAGGTGGAAGTCAGAGTAGATGCTTAAGTTCATGACATGGCGTAGCTAACTGTATTTCGTTTCATACTGTATTGCCTTTTACTGCACATCATCCTAGCCGAAGTCCCCTTTCTACTTTGCTCTGGTTGATTGGTGCTTCCATGTAACTCTGGCATGCATTTTCTGTGGTATTTGGTAAATTCCCCGTTCTTAACTATGTCTCTGAGATGAACTGTGTTTTAAAATATGCATTGCTATCTCTACAGCATTGACTGGTCTCAACCAGGATTCCTCAAGAGAATTAATTAAGCCCAGATTCCCAAAGCTCTAAGGTGTGATTGCACATAATTTGCTTCTCTGTGCCCCTAGAGTGGTATTTGCTATGTATCATCTTGGAAGGGTTGTGAAACTGTCAGTCCCGTCATTTTTCTGCAGGGCTAAATCCTCCTGGAGAAGTGGTTGAGAAAGGCTAGAGATTTATGTAGCCTAGATCTTACATTCCCTATTTCTGAGCTGATTTGTGCTTTGATTGATGTCATTTGTGTTCTTTTGCCCTTCTAATTTTCTAGAATAGTTATTGCTATTGTTCATCGTTTTCTCTCTGTCTTTTTAGTAGTGCTGGATATGAAACTCAGGGCCTTATATTACTAGTCAGTTGCTTTACCCCTATGCTCTCTCATCTCCACTATTTTCTTGTACTTGTTTGCTTACTGCAGAGAGTTTTAAACTCTTGTGCACTTACCTTTGTGTAATTGATAGTGGGGAGAAAAGGACTACAGAGTAACTTACAGAGCAGACTTAGATACTATTATTATACACTGTACATTAGCAGTCTTTCCAAAGAATGTTTTTTGTTCTAGATTAGCTCTTTTGAGTGTATAATTATTCATCAAAAACTAGCAATTTATTCGTGATTTTTTTTTCAAGAAGTATTCCCAAATATATCTAATTTTGATTCTTTTCTCTCACTCGTGAAATTATACAGGAGACAAAGCATTATTTAACTGTGAACCTTACCACTCTTCGAGTATGGTGTTATGCTTGCAGCAAAGAAGTATTTTTGGACAGAAAATTAGGAACTCAGCCTTCATTGCCTCATGCAAGACAACCTCAGCAAATACAAGAAAACAGTGTCCAGGTAATCTAAATTCATTTAGTCATCAAATATTTACTTATAGCTTTTTCATGCTGTTGAAATTTAAAAAGGAGTCCTGATTCACCTACACTTAAAGCATCTCTGTAATTGTCACTCCTGCCCGTTTCTGTCCTTGTGTAGCAGAGTGATGGATTAGGTGAGATTCAAGCCGTCTGTCTGAAGATGAGAAAGCACCTAGTGAATGAATTTGAAAAGCTTGTGTGGAAAATGGTTTGAATAGTATTTATCTTTTCCTAGCAAATTTGGTTCTAGAAGAGGTGGTGGGCCTTCTTTGACAGGGAATGGCAGATGCTAATTCAGCATCCTTTTCTCCATTCCCCCTTTCACTCCCATTTGTATTCCTGTGAACATTTCACTAAGTATTGAAAACCAGATATAATATAATAAAACTTAGCATCAGTCTTAGTGATTTTTTTTTCCCATTGCAGCAAGCGACTGATAAACATGTATAAGCTTGCAAGCTTGATCACTTAATTTTCAGAAATTTCTAGTCATGTAGAAACAGGACAAAAAAATGAAGAAATTAGAATAACCACCTGCTAGTCTGATCATCATTTGATCAGATTTAAGTAACAATGAGGTTTCTTTTTCCACATGTGTATATAAAAATCATGTGAATTTCTATACTTGTTCTTTGACACCAATTCATATTTTTCTGTAATCTTCATAGCACATTTCTGATGCTAACACATGTGACAGTAGCTTTGCTTGCCTCATATACTATATAATTTAAGGTGACTAGATTTGAGACAAGGGAGTATTTGTTGGATTTCTGGTTTCATAGTTGAATGACTAGTTAATAATTGCCATTACTGTTTCTCCCACTGATGCTTTTTTTTTTTTTTTTTTTTTGGTGTTGGGGATCGAACTCGGGTCCTTGTACTTGCAAGGCAAGCACTTT
The DNA here is from genome assembly GCA_004026905.1 of Hystrix cristata. NCBI lineage: Eukaryota > Metazoa > Chordata > Mammalia > Rodentia > Hystricidae > Hystrix > Hystrix cristata. Next base: position 8,941 of record PVJO010007218.1, on the reverse strand, counting down.
AACCACTGAGCTAAATCCTCAGCCCTCACTGATGCTTTTTATTCACAAATGTGTTTAGTTTTTTTCTTCTTCTTTTTTTTTTTGGTGTTGGGAATCAAACTCAGGATCTTTTGCTTGTGAGGCAAACACTCTAACCACGAAGCTAAATCCCCAGCCCCAAATAATTTTTTTTAAGGCTCTTACATTATGAAGAAAAGTGTGATATGCCAACTAAAAGTTCAGCTATGTAAGGAGCTGATGTATAAGGGCAAAATTTTTAGCATCACTTTTTTTTTTTTTTTTTAAGTTTTTGAGATGGTCTTGCTATGTAGTCCATGCTGGTCTCGAACTCACTGTGTGGCCCAGGATGGCCTCAAATTTAAGGTAATCCTCTTGCCTCAGGTTCCCAAGTGCTAGGATTATGTTTATGGGATACCACGCCTAGCTAGCATCACTTTCTACAGAAAAATAAATTCAGAAGGAAACTCATTATTCGGTATAATTAATATGGACTTATAAAAAAATTGAACAGAAAGAGAAAAGGATTGCTAAGATGTGGTGTCACTGAATATGATAGTTGTTGAGTTAAAATTCAGACAAGTCAGTTGTGAAAAGTGGCTTTTTATTCAAGTATGTGTATTAATAAAGCCGAAATGGTGTGCTGTTAACTATAATGATTGCTAACACCACAGATTATGAGAGTTGTACTATTAAAATATCATCTATTAATAGTGGACAACTAAATACTTTTTATAGTATAGATCTTGTATAAGTTTAACATTTTTTTCAATTTACTCAGTTGTATGCTATTTCTTTGATACTAAGGATTTTAAGATACCCAGTAACACAGCATTGAAAACTCCCTTGGTGGCTGTGTTTGATGACCTGGATATAGAGGTGGAAGAAGAAGATGAACTTAAGGCAAGAGGTAAGATAACTGTCCTGTGCCTCATTCCTCCTCTGTTTGGTGGCCTGTTTCTTTAGGAAACCATGTAATGTGAAAGTTTCTGGATCCAGAGGCAAAAGGGAATGGAGAGAATGATAACAAAAAAAGAACTCTGAGGTTGGACCCAGTTTAATTGTATTTTCAGTTAGTGCAGATTTCTAGTTTCTTGGGTGTCCCAAAGCTGGGTCCTCATTACTCTTCAGCAATTGAGCCTTCTGTCCTTTTGCTAAGCTTGACTCCAGAGATGTTTTTGAACAGTGCTTCTCTGCCCATTCATCTACATCTGTCGGCGAGAGAGGCCGGAGGGTGGTAAAGATCTGCTCTTAACAGGATTTCTAGGACCACATTCATCTGGAGGACTTGCATAGACCCTTGCTCTGCACATAGACCCCTGATCCACTGCTCTCTCACTCTCAGTCCCCACACTGAGAACCGGTCTGTCAGGATTTTCCACAATTCTTAGTATATACTTTATTTTTCTCAGTTTTTGTTAGTGTGTTTACAGTACACAATGATGACATTGCCTGTGGGGAGTTGGTACGTGTACATAACACACCTTCCCAGTATAAATTCTAAATTTTCTGTTTTATGATTGATAGTGGGTGTATACTTACTATGTTAAATATCTGGGAATTTATACTTTGGTAAATAAAGTTAACATTATGAGGGAATGTATATATACTTTATATATTTGTGTTTTAGTCCTTTAATCTAGTTCACAGTATTTATTTTATTGAAGATTTACCAACAGTTGTTATTAATTCAGCTGTGTTTTCTTAAAAGTTTAGTTTTCTGGGCAGCGGATGTAGCTCAGTGGTAGAGTCCTTGCTTAGCATGTGTCAGGCCCAGGGTTTGATCCTCAGTGCTGCAGAAGGGTGTAGGGTGGTATATTTAAATTTTGTTTTGTTCCAAATTTTCATCTTTTTTCCCATAGTACTGGAGGTTGGACACTGGGGGGCTGTTCTACTGAGCTGCATTTCCAGAACATTTTATTTTTTATTTTGAGACAGGGTCTTGCTAAGTTGCCCAGGCTAGACTTGAACTTGTGATCCTTCTGCCTCAGCCTCTCGCATGGCTGGGATTACAGGTGTAGGCCACTGTCACCCAATTTTATCTTTTTGTTGTTGTGTTGGGGATTGAACCCAGAGCCTCAGACATGCTGAAAATATGCTGTACCACTTAGTTACATTTCCAGTCCCTATTTAATGATACAGTAAACTGATGATAGTGAACTTGAAAATGTATAGAAAAGATAAAAATTGTCCAGCGGCTCCTTTACTGTATGAGCTTGACCCAGAGGAAATTGCTGATGCATAGATGGACCGTCAGCAGTTTCTGTGGCTCAGATTAACAAATGCTACTTGCAGTGTAATGTGTCAGAACGGGAAGCAAAGGGGTGTTTGTGTATTATTTGTCGTGATAGGAGTTTTTTGCCTTGTGACCAAACTGTTTTCTCACAGTAACTAAACTTTGGTTATCATGGGAAATATGTTTCAACTGTGCGCTTTAAAAATACTTGTTCTTATTTAAAATTAGGAAAGGTTATTCTGTAAATCTCAGAGGTTGAACTAACTGATCCTTGGCGTGTATGTATTTATTTATTTAGTTATTTTATTTTGTGGTCTAGGGATCAGACTGTGCTTTGAATATGCCAGGCAAGCGTTTTAACCACTGAGCTACATCGCTACCCCTGAACTAACTAATTCTTGAATTTATCTAAAGCTCAAAAATTTAGTGATTAAAAAATGTGACCTTTCTGAGTTGTTTAGGTTGCTATTTCATATTTCTTCTTTTGTGCTGGCCATTGAACCGAGGGTCTTATGTATGCTAAGCACCTCTTTCAACGTCAAGCTGTGCCCCCATATTTCCATAAGGTTTTTTGGGGGAGGTGTGTGTGGTATGGGGTTGGTATCTGGGGTCTCGTGCATGCCAGGCTGAGTGCTGTGCCACTCAGTTACATCACTAGCCCTTGTTATTTTTGTTTTTGAGAGAGTGTCTTGCAGAGTTGCCAGGCTGGCCTCCACCTTACAGTCCTCTTGCCTCTGCCTCAGACATGGTTGGGATTACAGGCATATGCCACCACACCCAGCCACAGTTGTTAATGTGGTTTTGGAACTATGTTAATAAACTTCCAGAAAATTGAGTCATTTTTGTTTTAAATATGGTGTCATATTTTTTCTTAATAGGTCTTACAGGTTTGAAAAATATTGGGAATACCTGTTATATGAATGCAGCTTTACAGGCTCTTTCTAATTGGTAAGTAAAGAAATTAACTTTTTCTGTATATATTTTTAAAGTGACTTTTTGAGCTCAAAAACATGTGATAGCAGCAGTTGACTAACTCCCAAAATAGAAAAAGTAAGAATCTGGATTGGGCTGGCTGTTGTGGTGCATGCTTGTTACCCCAGCACTCAGGAGGTTCGGGGAGGAAGACTGCTGCAGGTTCGATGCCACACTGCTATGTAGAGAGTTGAAGATCAGCCTGAAGTACGTAGAGAGACACTGTCTCCAAAACAAAAACAAAAAAAGACTCTGGGTTAGAGCATAATCCATTGTTTCCCCTGTGGGATTACTGTATATGTGTCTATAGTTTTCTTAGATGCTGGTGTTGGCTTAAATGTAGATGTGTGTCTTTGAGCAAGTTATTTTTTATGTAGAGAAAATGAAGAGCTGGAGCTAATCTTCCAATTTATGAAAAAAATTTTTTTCTGTAAGTAAACTTTTATAAGTTTTCAGATTTTTTTTTTAATCATACCAACTAGATAGAGTGGGTATTACTCTGAAATTTAGGTGTATTTACTCAGGAATTCAGAATCATTGGCTTTGACATTGCCCTTTGTACTGAATTTAATTTTAGAGCAGTGGTTGGAGACTAAACATGTTTATACTTCTTTTTATTTAGGTACTTCATTTAGGTATCCTCTATTAATATTTTACCATCAATTGTCATAAGTTCCAGTTAGGTTATGAAAAAGAGGATTCGGTTTATGATCAAAGAACACTTCTTTGAAGAAGTGACATTTAGTCTGAACCTTGAGGAATGAGTATGAGTTTTATGAAAGGGAAGGGGGAACATTCTGAGCAGAAAGATGAATAGTTTTTCTAAGCAGCCTTGGATGGAAGGAGCTTGACTCTTCTGAGGAATTGGAAGAAACTGTGACAGGAATATGGTCATCAGGGGAGTAAGTGGTGCGGGCCCAGGTCATGTAGGCCATTTGAGGATGTAAGTCTTTTTATCTTCAGTGTAGCAAGACACCACTGAAGTGTTTTTACAGTAGGGTGACTAAATAATGCAGTTTACATTTTAAAAAAGATCACTGTGTTGCTATGTGGATCATGGATTGGGAGGGGAAGAGAATGGAAGTTTGAATACCAGCCAGGAGACTGTCATAGTTACACAGGCAAGAAATATATGATTACCTTTTTTTTTTTTTTTTTTTTTTTGGTGCTGAGGATCGAACTCGGGCCCTTGTCCTTGCAAGGCAAGCACCTTAACCACTGAGCTAAATCCCCAGCCCTCAGGCAAGAAATATAAATTGTTGACTTGAGCCACCAACAGTTAGCAGTACCATGTGCTAGAATGTAGGAGGGAGGAGGAGCAGGTTCACTGAAGGGTAAATTTTACACATGTTAAATTGGGAACACCATGACAGCCATTTGTTTGGGCACCTGATTTAAATGGGGTTTAGATGAGATGTTTGACATGTAAATTTGGCCATCACTAGCATATGGTTGGGAATTTAAGGTTACCTAAGAAAATGAGCATATTTGGAAAATAGGACAAGGGAGAGGATCGAGTCCAGAGGTACCTTCGTATTTTGATGTACAAGAGCAGAAAGAGCAATAAAAAGGGAAACAGACTTGGCAGCGAGATGAAGAGGAAAGTAGAGAAGTGCATCACAGTGGTCAGGAGAAAGTTTGTTTAAAGAGTGAGAAGTGAGACATGTTCCTGAGAGAGTGTGAAAGGTGTTCCTGGAGCTGGCAGCACGGAGGGCTATGATCTGGCCTGGTCAACTCTAATTTGAGTTGAGCTCTTTGAGGATATGAAAAGACGAATGTGAAGCTGTAAAGGGAACGCCAAAAGAATAGGCGTAGGGATGTATGTGCTGGCGATTCATCGAATGACCTGAAGTGGATCAGTGTTAAGCTTTGATTCTGCTCTTTTTCTATTTTCTAAATTAGCCCGCCATTGACACAGTTTTTTCTGGATTGTGGAGGATTAGCCAGAACAGATAAGAAACCAGCAATCTGTAAAAGTTATCTCAAACTTATGACAGAATTGTGGCATAAAAGCAGGTATGTACTTAATGTATTTATCTTCTTTATTGTTAAGCAAATCTTATAAATATTAAAGGAATGCAGTGCGTATAGAGCTGGAAACAAGTGGAAGAGAGACAGATTAAGACAACTCAGTTAAATTTGGGACATGCTGTATTTGAAACTGAATGTTGGTCGAAATGAAAAGAGTCATAGTGATGTAGAAGTACAGCTCTTGGCTGGGGGTTTAGTTCAGTGATTAGAGTGCTTGCCTTGCAACCCCAAGGCCCTGAGTTCGATCCCCAGTACCAAAAAAAAAAAAAACCCAAGAAGAAGCACAGCACTTACGGGTCCTGGAGGCGTTTAACCACCAGAGCTGTGGGTCCGGGTGTTTCTGGGTTTCCTGCAGGAGTGGCGTTCTCACAGAGCCAAAACCAAAGCATGGGGGCCTTTATGAATGTCTTCCTCCTTGTGTTTATTTGTTGTAAATCTTGTTAGGCTAATAATTATTTGCTGTAATATGTTAATTTTGTTTTAGAACAATTAAGAAAGTTGTATTTTTGAACACCTTACTGAGAGGAGCAGTGAATCATCAGTGATAAGGCATCTTACGAGTCTCTGGGATGTAGCGTGGGTGGTGTGGAATGATGTTTTGAAACATGAACACTTTTCATTTTATCACTTTGAATTGTTTGTTTTTAAGCTAAAAATATTTCAAAAATTTGTTTTAAAAAATGTTTTCTTCCTCAGGCCAGGCTCTGTTGTGCCTACTAATCTGTTTCAAGGAATTAAAACTGTAAATCCAACATTTCGGGGGTATTCTCAGCAGGTCAGTTTATTGCTTTTTACCTGTTATTTGAATAATCTCTAATAATTTGAAAAATGATTGATGTTTTTTATTTGTCCATTTATTTATTTATGGTCATTGCTCCTTGTGTCATTAACTGAGAATAGTAACTCTTTACCATATCTATTTATGTTTTTACAACTTTGTTTTATGTATATTTTTCTAGAAAGTATGAAGGTGGGTGAATATGTGCATATATCTCTCTTCTAGTGTCCCTAGTTATGAGTTCCACATCCAAATGTGAGATAAATTTTCACCTGAATTTCCAATATTTTTTGTTTTCATTTTTAAATTTAATCCTTCATCACATGAAACATTTATTTTAAATTACAATATCCCCATTTGTTTTCACATTTGAGAAATTGTACCAAACTGTATAAATCTAAGAAGCCTTTCTGGGCCCTTTTTTCCCCTCTTCCCCTTTTCGGTATTGCCACATGTTTGAACCAGGACCTGGTGAATGCTGGCCGAGTGCGCCACCACGAAGTGATGACCCTGGTGGTCTGGGCCTGCTAGAGCATTTCATTGTCTTTTTTGGTGATTGATACTGCATTGCAGTTACAGTTGTTGTAGGTTTTGAGTTTTGTTGTTGTTTTGGGGTTTTTTAAGTTTGTGTTTTTGGGGAGCTCTAGGCCTCATGCATACTAGTTAAGTGCTGTACCTCTGAGTTACACTTCCAGCCATTAGTTGTAGTTGTCTCTCTCTTTTCCTTCCTTTCTTCCTTTCCTTTCCTTTCCTTTCCTTTCCTTTTCTCTTTCTCTCTCTCTCTCTTTCTTTCCTTCTTTCTTTCTTTCTCTTTCTTTCTTTCTTTCTTTCTCTGTCTCCCTTTCTTTCTCTCTTTTCTTTCTTTCTCTCTTTTCTTTCTTTCTCTCTTTCTTTCTTTCTTTCTTTCTTTCTTTCTTTCTTTCTTTCTTTCTTTCTTTCTTTCTTATTGAGACAGGGTCTCACTATGTAGTTCAGGCTGACTTTGAACTCTCAGTGATACTCCTGCCTCAGCCTCCTGAGTCCTGGGATTACAGGTGTGTGCTGCCACACCCTACCTGTATACTGTTTTTAATATCTGTGTGTGTGTGTGCGTGTGCATGTGCATGCATGTGCGCGCGCGCGTGTGTGTGGTGTTTGCGTGCATGCATGCTGGGGATCAAACTCAGGGCCTTGTTCTTGCTAGGGAAGTGCTCTACCACTGAGCTAAATCCCCAACCCCCTGTCTTTCATACTTATACCAGTCTTCACATGGTTTTCTTTTTTCAAATCATTAATCTGTTCTCTGCTCTGTGTGTGTGTCTGTGTGTGTGTGTTGCTGTGGATCAAACCTAGGACCCAGAACATGATAGGCAAGTGCTCTACTACTGAACTATACCCCAATCCTTGTCCATTTTTATCCCATGCAAAATCCTGGGAATCCAGGGATTATAATGTAGTGCTTTGATTTTAGGCTCAAGAATTTGTATTTTCAGTAGTACTTCAGAGTGATCAAGGACTTTTCTTTAAGTCCAAGAATGGTTGAGGGATTGGGGATTTAGCTGAGTGGTAGAGCACTTGGCTACTAAGTGCAAGCCCCTGAGTTCAATCCCTAGCAGCCCACCCCCCAAAAAAGAGTAGTTAAAATTTTAGTTTAAGCCAAACTTACATACTCTAGTATTTGAATTTAGAACATCTCTCTAAATTCTGATTGTCATGAGGCTAATCCTTATATTCACTATCTTATCCATCTATCTTATTAATAGCATTAATAAAAGCTGACATTCAGATCATCTTCATTTTCTTAAAACTTTTGTTTGTTTATATAACTTTTTTGTGGGACTGGAGATTGAACCCATGTCCTTATGCATGCTAAGGCAACTGCTGTGCCAGCGAGCAACATTTCCAAATCTCTTTTACAATTTTGAGACAGGGTTTCACTGTGTTGCCCAGTGTGGCCTTGAACTTGTGAGTCTCCTGTCTTGGCCTCTCGAGTAGCTAGGAATACAGTCGTGTGCCTCTATGCCCAGCTTTAATTATCTAACCTTTTAGAACTTAGTATGTCCAGTCTCTCGCACAGTGGTGGCGAGCCTATAGCACGTGTGGCACAGCAAACTGTTTGTGTCATTGAAAACTCCAAAAGAATGTCAAACTAAAAGCCTTTAAATTAATTAGTATCGCTGCTCTTGTGCCTTATGTTCTACAAACTGGTATTTCCTCAATGTAATGTGGTACAGTATGAACCAATTGAAGACCACGTCTTTCTTGTCTGTTTTTCCTTACATTGCTGTGTATGTGTATGATGAAGTGGTAATGTTATGTTGTTGATAAATTAGGATGCTCAGGAATTCCTTCGCTGTTTAATGGATCTGCTCCATGAAGAACTGAAAGAGCAGGTCATGGAAGTAGAGGAGGATCCTCAAACCATAACTGCCGAGGAGACCATGGAAGACGACAAGAGCCAGTCGGATGTGGATTTCCAGTCCTGTGAGTCTTGCAGCAGCAGCGATAAAGCAGAAAATGAAAATAGCTCCAGAGGCTTTTCTGAAGATAATAATGAAACAACAATGTTAATTCAAGATGAGGAGAACAATTCTGAAATATCAAAAGACTGGCAAAAAGAGAAGATGTGCAATAAGATGAACAAAGTAAATTCTGAAGGAGAATTAGATAAAGACAGAGACTCTGTGTCTGAAACAGTGGATTTGAACAACCAGGAAACTGTCAAAGTGCAAATACACGGCAGAGCCTCAGGTGACCGTTTTGTCATTTGATCATGAAAATGATAGTATTCCATGCGTAGACAATGAGTGCTTCAGTAATTGTTATTTTTGGAATTTCTAATTAATAAACTTAAGGTTTAACAATATTTGCATGTGAGTGTTACAAAATTATGGAATATGAGGATAAGAATTTTATAGGTCATTTAATTATATCAGAAATTCAACCTC